>LPNX010152856.1:0-41017 GCA_001517045.1 Pseudotsuga menziesii | reverse complement strand
ATAACCCCATGAACTGGCCCACAAGGCCTCTTTTAGCCAGAGCCAAGGCTGTTTTCATTGGTTTTTCTTCAGGAAGGGCGATTTCGGGGATTTCCTCCAGCTTCTTGATGAATTTTGGAATGACCGGGGGAGAGACCTTTTTTCCTCTGCTCTGGAGGAGCCTTTTGAAGGCATCCTCATCTGAGATCGAAGGGGGGTGGGTGTCCTCCCCTCCCCCAGGCGCTGCCATGCCTCACTCGACGAGCCTCAGCTCGTGCCTCAGATCTGCTCGTGCCCTAGCGCGCGCTGCTCCTCACGCTCCAGCAAAAAACTTGACCTACAATTATAATTTGTATATTCTTAGTATGACTCCATCTATTATTATTATTGCTAAGAGACAATTAAATATTATAATACCTACAAAAGTTCGATTAGGAACTAGTTAAAAGTTCCTAAGTTTAACTATTAAAAGTACCTAAATTAAATAAAAAGGGTTAAATCAAGAAATCAAATGATTCTTGATTTAACTCCCCCTTTAACTAAAAAGTCTATCTATAAATTCCTAAGCCAAAGAGAGGCTTTGGGATCTCTTCCATCTTTTTGGGAGTCATTATTTTGTGTGATTATTCTCAAGATTTCTTGGAGAACATTTTCTTGAGAGGAAAAAGGAGAACTGATCTAGACCTTATATACTAGTTAGGGAAGCCTTACCTTAGGAGCTCTAAGCTACTTTCATGTTGGAACCAGCTTGCAGGGATCTGGATTAAAACTAGGAACGGTTTCGGGTCATGGTTGGGTGGAATGTGGTAGCTCCCAAGTGATTCGATCATCTATACAGAGGTCAGATCTGCCTATGAATTGTTAATGCTAGGTAATTGAATGTGCAAGTTTCATCCATTGGAATAGATTCACCTTTCAAGTATGAAGATCTTGACTGCCTATTTCATTATCTAGAATAATTGCTGGTTAAATTATGCAAGTCTTTATGTTATATTCTAACCCTATGTTTACCTCTGTTTTCCTATCAAAATACTTAAGGGTTTGCATTTTATTATAAACCCTATATCTGTAGATTTATTCTTGTTTAAGAAATAGTTAGGGTTTATTTCTACTATATCTAGTTTTGCATTTATTTACTCCATACACTTTGTTTTCCTCAAAATTGGGAATTATTCTATCAGTGCCTTTATGTTTATTATTCTATGAACTCTACTGGAAGATTTCATATTGCCAACAGAGGTATATTTAGGATTAAAATACTAGTTTAGCTTTACGTCTCAAACAAAACTTAAATATAGAATATAGTTAGCTGATATCATCTATAAACAGAACCCTAACCTATTTAAACCGATATTATAAACTCAATATTCTACATCTAAGCATAATAATAAATCCACATTATTAAAGCTAAGATAAAAACCAGCGAATACCTCTCAGGGTATGTATCATTATATTCCTACTAAGAACAAGGATAAACATTATCGTTCTTCATTAAAACAAATATGATCATATATCAAATCTATAGACCAAGTATGGAGACCATCTAATGGTCTATGATTTTTATTATCACTACCAACTACATTCACGAAAATTATAAATATAGTAATCAAATTATCCACATAGTAAATCCTTTGCAAGTTTAATTAAAACAAGCCCTTAAATAATTACAAACCACATTATAAATTGTATTCCATAACGAGGACCCAACGCATAAAATCAACCACAATACTAATGAACAGTAAACATTTAAATACCAAAATAATTGCATAGAGGTCATAGGATCAATTCCTATGTCGTTAAGCCAAAATCGTATCCATGTAAATTAAACCCTCATCATCGTAAATGACCTAGGATCGATTCCTAGAGGGTCTATTTTATTTACAAAACCACAGTGACGAATCCTATAGGATTCGATGCCTAAATAAAATCCACCTCATGCCGTAATCTTTCCACTCATCAAAATCCATGCTATATTACATATGCGTAGGCTGTAAACAAAACATAAACTCTATACACAGTGGTCAAAAGACCCATATATAATATACATGATGTAATCTATGGCCCTCAGCCTCATACATAATCCCAACAGTCAAACAAAATTACCAATGCTACAAACCCTGCCAATGATATTAAAAAAAATGACTTATACGAACAAAAGGCCACACCCACAGTCGACCCTCATAATTTTAATACGCATCATAAACATTAACATAAGTCTGAATCCATTACACTATCGCAACTACCATGGTGGGAAACGCTAATTCCATATACGACATGGCCCCAAAGCCATAACTTTGTCACGCTTTCACCCATACAACTAATGCAAACAACAAATGTGAATCCCCACAGTCTGATAATAACCATAACACGAAATCAAAACATAGTATGCATTTACTATTAAAATATAATCCTCATCAAAATAAATAAGAAGTTACACAGTCTTTCATACTTGGCCTTTGCACCATTGCAAACAATGGTGCTGCCATCGTTACCATAAACAAATTTACAAAATATACAGAGCCTGTCGAGAAGTTACCTAGGCCCTTTTTGCTGCACATAGTACCCAATAATAAATCCCAATACATTTAAAGGTTTAGGCCTGAAGACATTAAAACCCAAACAAGAAATACCCCAATCCTATCACATTATCAAATGCAGTTCCATTAAGTTACAGTCAAACCCCTTTCCAAAACGAAGACAGTTAGAAACTAGACCCAAGCAAATCCAAACCCACAATGAGTGATAACTCAGTTGTAACAACGAAACAAATGAGGGGACAAGTAAAAACTTGTTACAACAAGATTACCCGAATGGGTATGGCTTTGCCCCCAGCTTTCCCACGAGCTACGACCCATGCATATTCTCGGCACCCTTGCAAACCTGGAACAAAGAAATACCACAATGAGAAGTATGTTTAATATCCAATCCAAATCAACAAATGATGCCGATAAACCCAGACCATCCACATACCTATTTGTTAAGTCATTGCAATCGCATTCCTTCACACTGAGCAGGGGAAAAGAACAAGAATCAATGTTGTGAAACACCAAACTATCGCTTGGGCCAAGCCCTAAGCTTGGCCACCCATCTTCTCAAGATGCATTGATATCGCCACCTTGGTCACCATTAATGCACACCAGACCCATAATCATATAGTCCTTGGACTATATTAAAACCTTGACACCAAATCAATATAATGGTATAAAAACCAATATGCATCGAATAACTTAGGCTTTAAGCCCTAAGCCCATGGAAAATGAAATATGCCATGGAATGTTTCTAAGCCAAGGTTTTACACATGTATTATACCAACTTTAAAAACCATAAAGTAAAAGTATGTTATGGAAGGAACAAGTCATAAGCCTTTACACCATAGTAAACAAGTATCACATAAATAATAACTTTGTGTCACGTAAATGATAAGTACGGTAATGACCTCGTCACTATCATAAAGTCCATAATGATAACAATAACAATCAGTGTAATGTCACTAGGATAGAGCTACGAATTCGAGCGCTAGTGACCAAAATAGTCAGCATTGTCTGTTAAGCTTTATAAATAGTTTTATGTCGCCAAGTGCACCTGCACGCAAAGGGGACAAGAATGCATTAGTTCATCAGAACTAAGTAAGCCTGATGTGACAAGTAGAAACTGTTACCTCTCAGGTGGTTACAAGGGAAACTAGTCCCACCACTCCACCCCTTTATCGATTGACAAAGTTAAGTTAGAATCATGTATACGATAGTAAGCACATGTTATAATCCATGAAGTACGTAACCAATAACTAAATTACACATCGATGCATAACCATAGAACAAACAGTAATCAACATCATGACAACGTAAGAAAATACAATAATAATCACATCTGAAAATATGGAAGCAGTATGTAAGGACAACTTACAACAATACAATAGTACAAACAGAGTACAACACATTTCGCAAGTTCAAATAATGTCTAGCATAGGTAGTTTTGACTAGCCTAATAAAAAAAATTTCGATTTTTGGGGACATTACACCCTCATGGTTTCTTTGATGGAGCCTCTCAGAACTCTATTGGTGGTGCGGGTATTGTTTTGGCTATTAGTAAACAACTCTCCTTCTGCTTGAAGAGAGGATGTGGAGCAAGTACAAACACTAGAGCAGAGATGCTTGCTCTTTGGACTCTGCTATTTTTTGCTGCATATATTGGAATTCTTACTCTTTACATCTATGGGGACTCCTTTGTTATTATAAATTGGGAAAATGCCAAAGCCACTCTGTTTGTCCTAGAATTAGATGGATGGTGTGAAAACATAAATTCCCTCAAATCCTCTTTTCTCTCTTTGGAGTTTCAACATGACTACCATGAACACAACCAGAAAGATCATTATCTATCCAAATTAGCGCTCATTTTGGCCATTGGTCATTTTTCCTACTCTAAGTTTTTTGGCGGACATATTATTAGGGGAGGTGAGACTTAGTTTTTTTGAGAGTCTCACGTATGCATCACTTTTATTGTGTTTTCTTTACACTTTGCCTTTTGGCATAGATGATTTTCTGACTTCGGTCTCCATGGATGAAGTGCAGTATATTATGTTTAGTCGACTCCCCGAGTGCTTCTGAGGATCCCCAGTCCGTTTGATGTACTTGTGTTCTCGATAGAATGCTTGTCACTCTTCTTTGTGAAAGTGGGTTCAAGAGCTACCGCACATGGTTCTGCTTTGATTTCCTTTTGCATGTTTTGTATCCTAGCCTGATGTTACTGAAGGATCTGTTGATCCTCTATGATGATGTAAACAATACCCTTTGATTTATTTTTGAATATCAAGGTTAAGTATTTTTTCATCTTGGAAAAAAAAATCTGACTTTAAAGAATTAATTAAGATTCTTATATATTATTTTATGAAATGAGGGTATAGTGAAACCTCTTCGTAAGCTGAGATTGATTAAATGGCTTTGATTATATATATATATATATCAATTTTTTCATATAAAATAAATATTAACGATATATTAAAAATGTATTTATTATACATGAATTAATGATATTTACAAGTTATTATATAGTTAGTTGATGAATAATATATATAATAAAAACATTTAGATGAATCAATGAGTCTATTAGATATAACTTGGGTGATTGAGAGGAATCATTATTACCCACTCACCTAAATTCAATTCTTGTAATTGATATGATGCTCTTGTTGAACTCAATGACCTATACATGTTAATTTATAGGTATGTCTTTATATATTCAATAAAACTATACTAATTTTTGTAAGTGTCATGATGCTTTTGTTAACCAAAGCTATACAATAATTCAGTAAATTATGTAATGTGACTATACTTTAATTCATTTAAATAGTATCTGTTAACATATACATATTAATATATAGATATATATTAATAAATTCAATATTTTTTTCAATTTTTATTAAAATTTAAAAATAACTATTATTAAAAATTAAGATTTTAACCTTCGAAAATTTTACCCAAAAAACCCTACACACAAACATTTATTGCCTACCAAACCCATACCCTCACACACCAAAGTATTCATTCCTTATCACAATAGCTGGAAATGTATCGCCAAGATAAAGTGATAAAAATAAGCACTTGACTTGGGAAGAGGTAAACCTTAATGTAGTCACAACTCCAATTATACGAAAAAAAAATCCAAAGCTCCACACTAGTCAAAGATTAGATCGTTAAGTTAAACTGAGAATCAAATGCCGCATTTTTTAACGTTGATAAAAAAAAATATCACACAGGTTTTAAAAATACGAATGAAATACTTTACCATCTCTATAATGTTGAATATATCGAAGTGGGAGACAAATTTTCCATACAATAATTTTTGAAGTGTGATATTAGCGTAGCGGTAACCATCGAGGTGACAGAGCTTCTAGGTCTCAAAGGCTTCGCGTCACAAGGCGACTTCCGGTATTTAAAAACTCCTCCATGTCTGGTGATTACAGTTGCTTCTTCATTTGGTTTGACGATTAGAGTTGCGTTTTCATCTGATTTGGTTTTGCTGTCACTGATGACGGAAGCCGAGTGTTTCATGAATCCCATAACATTTTAGCTTCCATATTCACTTTTCAATTATGGAAAATTCCAGACCTTATCCTCGAACATGCCCTCCACGTATGGATTTGAGACCTAGACATGTTGCCCTAATTGCAGATTAAATTATTTGGATGATTCCTATCCCAGATGCTATTAATTCATATGCCAAAGCAAAGGCTTAAATAACTTCCCATTTCAGTATTTCTCTTGTTTTCCATTAAATCGCTTGCTTCTCCTAAAGAATTCCCAGAAGCCCCATGTCGTAATAGTTCCATTCCTGGATACTGGGAGGAAGAAGGAATTTTCGGGGATTTGCGAAGGGTGGCAGACTGATGAAAGCATGGAATATGGAAGGGGAGAAGGCGGGAAAGCCTCTCTGGTTTCTGCCTCGACAAGGCTGCAGATCACAGACATCCCTATATCTTGATATCAACCCTAGACCCAGACAAGAAGATCGATGGATCAGAAGCCATGGCAGTGCATGCCTAGAGAGGCCCCGATTCTTACCATGCGTTAGATATTCAAATAGCAGGGATCACATCGAGTATTTGCAAGATCACACGTTGATTGGGAAGTTTGTGGAAATGAAACCTTCGAAAAAATCCCTAATATGGTGGACCAACTCCTCTTGTAAACCCAAGGGGCACTATGATCTCCAGTTGGGCTCCAAGGGTGTTTTCACCATATCTTTTTTTGATGTGGAAGATAGGAACATAATTCTAGACGGGGGTCGTATTATTTTACTCGACGGGCTTATTTCTAAGACCCTAGAAGGAAAAGTTCTTCCCGGAGAAGGAAGACATGAAAGTAGCGCCAATATGGATCAAGATGTACTCGTTGTCGGGTGAATACTAGGACCCAGAAATATTGGAAGCCCTTGGGAACTCTATGGAAAAATTCATCAAAATCTCATAACAGACTAGGATCCAAAGATACATGAAATATTTAAGGATCGGTGTCTACATGGATCTCACCAAATATCTACCAGAAGCAATCATAATGTCATGGGAAGACGAGGACTGGGTGCAAACCCTGGATTATGAACATATCTCATTTCGGTGTCGAAGGTGCCATGAATATGGTCACTTATTTAGGGAATGTCCCATGAAGGGTCCAAAGACAACATTGGGGAAGGAAGAGGAAAACATGATCAAGGGTTCACCAGGATATCCTTGAGAAAGTGAGGAGGGCGGAAGCAGGAAAACTAGGAAGTGAACAAGAAGACATCGGTATCTAATAAATTCAAGGCATTGGATGACCTCTCAGAGGAAACATTTGAAAAGAAATCAGAAGGCACGAAGGGGGATCATCCCCACATGGAGACAATGGAGATAGCTTCCCATATGCGGGATGAGGCTACAAAAGAGAAGCCTCAAGAGGTTAGTGACCGAGAAACAAGAGAGGAAGAAAATGATATGGATAGAGGAGATCTGGACCTGGAGGGGATCAAGCAAGCCTATGCGGACGTAGGAAAATGATATGCCCCACATGAGCAAGTGATCCTATTAAAATAAGCCATCCTCAAATCTTTGGCCTCAAACCAACTAGGGATTAGCAAAATCTCTCACAAGGAGATGAAACAGAAGTTTGAAGAGCCAAACAAGAATACATGAAGGAAATTGACCAAAATGAGAGTAGCAGAAGCAGGCTGACGTTTGGTAGAGTCAGGACAGTACCCTACCATTAAGGTTTCTTTAGGTTGTTAATTTACCCAATGAAGATCATACCATGGAATATACAGGGCCTAAACATCCCACGAAAAGAAAATATATTGAGCAAGAAGATGAAGAGAAAAAATTCGACCATAGTCTTCTTACAAGAGACTAAGTTTCCAACAACTCAAATTCAAGAACTGAGTAAGAAAATATGGAAGTGAAGCGAAGGGATAGGTATTGATGCAAGAGGCTATGAGGGAGGTTTGGGAATCTTATGGGACCCCACTAGGGTGAGCTTAGGAGGATTCCAAGGTAACCAATTCTTCGTAACTATTAAAAGTAACCAATTCAATAACTACGTTGAATGCATTTCACATCACTTTAAGGACGAATAAAAACTTATGATTTCTTGTTTGGATGACTCCATATAGTGTTGGATATGTAAATCAATGGAGATGTATGAAAGAGTAACCATGAGATAAGGAAAGCTCACAATAGTGAAGGAGAACAAAAATAAATAAGGAAAATGCTTCTAATGGGATTTAAGAGTATAATAAAATGGATGTTAGAATGAAATAATGTTCACTAAGAATATAACAAAGATTCGTCAGGCTTATATGATAGATCTAGTTCACTAGGTTTTGAGGGAAATATATATTTCAAGATGAGTGATTTTCCTCTTGAAGGTAAAATCATTGAGTTTAGGGCCTAAGGAGGTAAATCCTAAGTTCATAGGCTTGTTGGCCTCTCAACCTTATGATTTATTTGTCCATCAAAAATCACTAGGTTCATAGGTTGATTGGATTGACAACCCAATGATTTAGTTTTTTTTATGGAAATTGCAAAAAGACACTTTTCTTGGGATACAAATAGTAAATTTTATCAAGTTCATTGTCCAAAGGGAAAATCACTAAGTTTGGAGGCTTACTATATTATTGACCCAATGATTTATCTTTCCTTGGGAAAATTGCTAGGTTGAAGGCGAGTGGGCCTCCCAAGTTAGTAATTTAATTTTCAACTTACTAAACACTGCCAAAATATTTGGGCATACAAACCTCCTGTATTCAGTTGATAATGAAAAAGTGAACCTCTCTCATGTAAATTGGTGAGTTCAAAGAGTTGTTGGACAATCGCATGGTGCTTCTTTCTCATGAACAACCATTATGAGTGATGAAAACCTATGTTGTCTTCCTAGTCTTTCATGTTCCAATCCAAGTAAAAAATATATGCAATTAAGGTGTTATATATATCATACATCTTCAATATCAGTCATAATGTGAAAACAAACTAAAACATTGCTTAATGAAGGATTAAAAATCAATTAAAAAGAGGGATGGAATACAACCAACATAGATCCATATTAAATTCATATCTATCAAGCAGTGGAAGGGATCCAATTTCTTTAGGTGTAATTTTTTACACATTAATAAAAAATTTACACCTCAAGATATTTGATCCCATGCTTTATATACCTGAGTTTAATATGAAATCAATATAATAATTTTTTTTTTGTTTAAGCTGGCATCAATTTCATTTTTATTTAAAGATGAAATCAATATAATTTAAACTTTTTTGTTTAAACCGACATCATTTTCATTTTTTTTTCTTTTGTTATGGGAATGGCATGTTACATAATGTTAAGTTACACAACATTACATGTTACAACATACCCCCCATACTCTTGGTGCAATAAATACCAACATAGATACATATTAAACCTGGATCTATCAAGCATCGAGAGGGATCCAATTTCTTGAGGTGTAGATGTTTTTATCCTAAATTTTGTACACGACGATAAAAAATTTATACCTGAAGTAATTTGATCGCTCTCAGTGCTTGCTAAATATGGGTTTAAGATGGATCTATGTTGGTTTTATTTTTTTAATTTTATCAATCGACATGAATTTTTAAATTTTTTTTTATGGTTTTACTTTTTATTTATTTATTTATGAGCCGACATAATTTTTAATTAATTTTTATATTTGGTAACATCATGTAATGTTACGTTACATTACATTATGTTATGTTATGTTATGTTACAACATCTCCCTCATATTGGGTTGTAGAACACCTCACTATTCTCAGTGCAATAAAAGTTTTTTTAGTTTCTTAAACTTGCAACTTGCTCACCTAAGCTATGGTTGATGATACATTAGATGTGATATTTTGACATGAAGATATTGTGACAAAAATAATGCTCACATAGAAATAGTACAAGAAAATAGAGAAGAAAAATAATGTGCTATGAAACAGAGAATTGAAGAACAATTAGAAAAAGCTTCCATGCATTATTATTAAGCATTATGTGTATATTTATAATACAACTTCAAAGAAGAAATTTGTGAGCCTAAATAGGAACTTGGAATCCACATATGGGGCAGGCTTAGATAGAATAGAATCCCCACTAGACATAGAACTGGTTGTAACGCCCAACGAGATCAGTTAACTGAGTGTAGGTGACAGTTAACAGATGGTAGGTAGGCATGCAGGGGACATTAGAGATTTACAATTCCAAAATTAGTAGATACAATCAAGGAGGGGTTATAAATTAGTTAATTAGTGTCTAACTATGTCACAACTTCCAGAGGATCTCTATAACTACATGAAATTAGGGATGGTTTTCCCTTGATCCCTAAATTTAAGGATAATATGTGCATTAAGTCCTAATTATCATGCATGGGTGGATAATGAAGGCTAATATGACAATTAGATAGTCTAGATGATGAAAACAATGAGGAATATGCACTATAAAACTAGATATGGGGTCAACAACATGGTTTAGGAACATTAGAAGATCAAATAATGTTGAAATAATGTAACTACAGAATATATTCTATTATACTTTTCTTATATTGTTGTTGTCCATCCTTTCTAGAGATGTTGTTCCTCTAATTAGGGATTTCATTAATGTAATTGTTCATGCAAAGTATTGAGGTAAAACCTTCGTTGTAAGTTGGGTCAATAGTACCCACAAAATAATTATTAAATGTATTTTTATGTTTCCCAAGACAAGTCATCCATGTTGGGAAGGTGAAGTTAGCCGTATTGGGTTATTATACTTCTTATCTAATGTGTATAAATAGATGAGGCACCCTCCTCATTTGGACACAATCACAACTTAGGAAGGTTCTCTAAAGAGAGAAATATGAGTCCATCTAGAGGAGGAGGAGCAGTCTATCTCAGTCTTGTGGTATTACATTGTACTTGGTTGGACTCTATATTGAGGAAGTTTCGTTTCTTTTACTTCCCCATGAGGGTTTCCCAGGATAAATATTTGTGTCTTCTTTTTCTTTCTTTACTTGTCATTCTTTTAGTGATTTTCTTCTTATTGGGCATACATTTAAAAAAATCCAACATGGTATTAGAGCCTCGAAAGAAGACATTGTGCAACCGTTTTTCCTGCAGTACAAGAAGCTAGGGTTTGTTATTCCAGGAAAATCCCTTGTTAGATCAGCTAAAAAATAAGGCTAGTTCAACTTTACCTAGGAGGGCGCATCTTTCTATGGTGACAGAAATCAATTCCAAATATTTTCAGTTTTTGACCTGTCACTACTATTGGGAGGAACTAGGGCTTCATATTTTTCAAGATTCCATATCCAAATTCATGAAAATCCATATACAGTCTAGATATCCTTGGGGAGGCACGTATTTTCCACTATTAATCCCTATAAGTGTTCATAACTGAAAAATAGGGTTTTACCATCAAACCCTAGGTCATCATGAAGGACGTTCCAGGAGTAGTGCTCAAATCGGTAAGTGCCATCTCCTACATTCCATTTGAGGTTCTCAATCCTAGAAAATGAAAAAAAAAACCAAGCTTGATGAAAATATTGAAGGCTCGGAAAACTTCAGAGCATGGAAGCACATAATCATGCTCAACCTTGAAGACGATGTTTTATAAGGATACATCAAAGAAGAGGTCAAGGATCCATAGGGAGATGAATCAAATACCAAGAACAAGAAGGAAATGATCAAAGAAAAAACTGATCATAGTTGAATCCATCAAGGATCATTTGATTCCTCAAAGTATCATCAAATAATAATCCAAAACAAATGTTCGATTCTTTGACAAGTACATTTGAAGGAAAGAACATCAATAGAAGAATGACCTTTAGCATTCAACTTAAGGGAGTAAATATTCAAAAGGGAGAAACTATGCAGTCATACTTTACAAGAGTGTCTCAAATCAAAGAACAATTGGAGGCTATGAGTGACATGGTGGAGGAAGCAAAAGTTATGAGGCTATCATACTCATTCACTAGCACCATGGTATGCTTATGTATTTTCTTCTTCCCATTTTGATATCCATGTATTTTGAAGTTAATAAATATTTCATTTCCTTATGTGGTTGATAACGTTTTCTCATGCACAACATTAATGTCACGATTGTCATCAAATTAACTTCAGCGTCCACAATTCCATTACTTCCATGAATTTCTGCTCCACCCATCCCTAACCCACACAATAAAGTTAACTTGGATCACTTACAATGCTAATCTCCCTCACCTCCCTACCCCCTTTCCAAATAAAACTTGATGGTGAAAACCTACCTTAGGCGCCATCAGACATTGGGATGCTTGAAACCAGCTTGTTTCTAGACATCCCTTGGGAATAAACAAATTTTGATTGTAAAAACCCTCTGGGTATAGTCAGACAGATCTTGTCTGAAAACCAGCTTGCTGGCAGACAAGGTTTGCAAATAAAGTGAGAAATAAACTATTCCATCCAAGATGCTCTTTAATTTTTTTTTTAGAATTTTCTACTCCATTAAAAGATCATTTTTAGCTCCAGATCTTAGTGGCAATTCATCACGCTATGAGCTCCACACTGCTCTTTCCTTCAAGTTTTTACATCATTATGGACCACATCAAATCTCGTGCTTCTCAAAATGATGTTGCATATTTCATGATATTCATAGGTAGGTACAAGTATGCTTCTTTTCCTTATTCTCAGTCAATTTCATTGAATTATATGGATTTGTATTTGGAAATGCAATTGAGCCTTTTTCCCTACTTCCTCCTATATTTCTAAGGGCAGTAAAAAATTTCAGTTTGGGGGAAGGGAAACACCATTACGTACCATGACTGCCACATTACCCATAAGAATCCTTACTTTACTCATCATCAATATTTCCTAGCCCCTACCATCCTTTCTCAACCCAAACCTTCATCATTCCATTTAAGCAATATCTCATCTTTACTTCCCTAGCTAAGTCAGCTATGACATCTACTAACACCAAAGCAAAAAAGGATGTTGCTACATCAGCCCTATTGTTGTCATACAAGAACCGATAATAGTAAGTATTGTTGCTACCACACAAGAACCAACAGTGAGAAGAAAATGACATCTGATTCACAAGCCAAATAAATTGTTGGAAAAAGAAGTCTTATTGATGTCACACAAGAACCAATAGTAAGAAAAAGGGAAGCAAGTCATATACAAGCCAAGGCCATCACTAGAATGAAGGGATGTTCTACTTCACAAGAGCCTACAATAGAATAAGCTACTGAAGAAACCATTCCTACATAAGAAGTTTTGTGTCATACAAAAAGGAGGCTAACAAAGTGATGAGTTCATTTATGGGTGCATAATTAGTTTACATATTTAAAGAATGCAAATCAAGATGAGAGATATTAAGGCCACATTACATATGGTATGTAGTTTGAAAATTATTTGATGCATATGTGGGTTATGAAATACATGCCGTGTAGTACATACAACAGAGTACTACTATCACCCAAGAACCAATAATAAGAAAAAGGGAAGCAACTCATATATAGGACAAGGCCATCACTGGAAGTAAGGGATGTTCTACTCCACAAGAACCTATAGTAGAATAAGCTATTGTAGAATCCATTCCTACATAAGAAGTTCGTTGTAATACAAAAAGGAAGGTAACAAATTTATGAGTTCATTTATGGGTGCATAATTGGTTTACATATTTAAAGGATGCAAATTAAGATGAGGCATATTAATGCCACATTACATATGGTATGTAGTTTGAAAATCATTTGATGAATATGTGGGTTATGAAAGACATATCGTGTAGTACATACAACGGAGTATTCAAATCTCCATGACATTTCCAACACATTCATTAATGCATATAGATCATCACTGTTTCTTGAAGGAGGTCTTTTGCATGCAAGTTTGATAAGGATTTTTCATGTGTCTGATGGCCATTAGAAATGTGGGGATGTTGTGATATTTGTTCCAGATTGCAGAAGAGAACATAAATGATAGGGGATGTGGAAGAGATGTTTATTTTCTGATCATAATGGGTTGAAAATTTAAATGAAGGATATAGAGCATTTATCTCTGTAAAATTTGGGTTTTATTGATTCTTCTATTTATGGTAGTTGGACTTTGTTTTTTATGCAGACCATCTACATGCTGTTGCAGGACATATACAGATTGCTATAGAAGATCTACCCAATATTTTTTATGATCAATAGTACATAAAAAGTCATTTGTAGGTTGATCATGACCTCCATGGTATGTTAAAAAAATGTGTTTCTCTTATAAAATTTGAATCATACATATCGAACCGCTCATTTGGTAAAAAATATACCTCAATGATTTACTTAGTGATTTCATTGTTTGTTCTGTTTCTTTCCATATTTTGAAGTGTTTCCCCTTGTTCTTTATGGCCATTTTATTGTTGTACTCTTATGAAGAAGTTGATGTCACAAAGGAATACTAACATGCTTAAGAAGGAATTTCTTTCTCAAAAGCATACCCCATTCTAAGAGTTGGTTGAAGAAATACAAATGAAAGACTGTGTTAGAGAAGAACATTTTTCGGTAAATGCAAAACGTTTGTGCAACTAGTGCATTTTTTGGTGTTTCCCATCACAATTCAACAATGTTTTTTGTTGGAACATGTTATCTTGAATGGGAATTGATATTACAATGGAATATTCTTGTTCCCATATTATAAGTTTCATGGATTTGGACATTAACACAGATTTATCCATGCAAATATTTTTTTTCACAAATGTTGATTTACTCTTAAGTTTGGGGAGAAGACTAGGTGGACAAAAAATACACATGAATTTTGTTGAAGCAATATTGAAGATTTTTTATGCACAATAGATGCTTGATTTGGACAATCTTGTAGCAACATTTCAAGATCTGGTATGAAGTTTATTTTAGCAACAATGAGACAACGTTAAGACAAGATTACAGTTCCATCCTTGAGCATAACAATTTCCTTTCACTGGATACAAAGACTAATCATCAATGGTTGCATATGCAACAGAGAAAACATCGGATACATGCTTACAGTTAACAATGGAATTTTTGAGAATTTTAATACACAAGATATATGTAATCTTATCAAAAGGAATGCATGCATCCCTTTACAAGGTATTGTGGATCCATTTAAAATTGGAAAAATAACTAATGTCGTGATTTGGTTGGATTTTGGATATAAATTTGTTGTTTGCAATTGTAGGAACATATTGAAGAAATTGTTTTCCAAGATAAATATCAAGACAACTGGTCATACAAAAAGGAAAATGCATTTTGAATATACAACTCAAGATACACATAGTTTGGTACTGGATAATGCATTTCACATCATTTATAAGCAAATTTTGAGAAATGGTGAATGCGTTGAAAGTTTGATTTATTGCAATGGACTACTCATGGAATATTTAGGGAGAAGAAATGGATTAAGTTGCCCAGATTTTGATTATCGTAGTGACATTACAAAACATTGGATACCTTGTGAACATCTGTTTCGTTTGATGGGGATTGAACATTCCTTTATAATTGTTTGATGGAAATACATGCAAAGGAAACATGATGGAAATTGTATGAAAATTATGGAATTCATGACTTAATAACATACTTAAAAAAATTCTCCTTCAAGTTTATACACGTGATTGCATTGCATGAGAACATTCTTTGTCTTCAGTTTGGGGGAGAGAGAAGATTATGAACATGCTCTTTAGAATGTGGACATCTCCAATACCATGACCATCATGATATTCTTTTCCTGGAGAAGCTTATTTATAATAGTAGCACACGAATTCTTCAACGATTTGAAAAAGTAATGCGGATTTTCTAATACATTGGAATTCACTTGCCACTTTACATTTCTATTGCACTGCTCTTCTTCTATTTTCTTAAAGATGAGTGGGGCTGGTCTTTTTCTGTATTTGCTGACATTTGTACCATTTGAGTTGTTAAATGCAATTTTAAACAATATTTTGGAAGTAGAACTTAATTCAAGCACAGGAAGATGAATGGAAATTTGGAACAAAATTTGAAAGGAAACAACAACAAAAACATCTCTTCCATGTTTTTTGAGATGAGAATGGGCCTCAAATTTACTCAATTGTTTTGCAGTTCTAAATTATTTTCATGCAGCATATTTGAACAAACTTTCATTCAAGATAGTGGCCAATGAATTGTTGGAGTTGAATTATGCTCTATGATCATAGAAATAAACAAGCGGAGATGCAATTTTATTAGTTTGGAAGACCTCAAAATGGTCATATAGTTTGTGCTTTTTGAAAAGCACTGTAATCTATTTTTGCAATTCATTTATTTCATTCACATTTTTATGAAAAATTGCAGACATTAAACTGACAATATATCACAAACGATGAACTAGGTATTTGTGAAAATTGGTGGAGATAAGAAATATGGTAAAAAGAAAAAAATCAGAAAATTTCAGCTCAATCTAATGCATGGTTTTCAAGAAACCGAGCATAGTCACATATAACCATTTTTTCATTTTCTTGAAAACCGTGATGTGGGTTTCTCCAATTTTGTCTAGGAGAAGCATAATTGCATTCCTAACACCCATGAAAAGTTTGGTAAAAACCCAGTTTGTATATTTGGAGAAATAACAATTTTTTGAAAGTTGCAATCACTAGTCCATTTCCTACACATTGTCAATCCAACTACAAATATCTAGTCCATTCGCTACAAAACCTATTTCTTGCATTTTTTTCCTTGAAAATGTCTTTTTTGCAGGAATGTTGGAATTCAAACTTGTTAAGGATGATACTTTATACTTCTAGATGATCAAACACAGTGGTTGTGCCTTGTTGATGATGAATTTTGAAGTATGCATTACAAAAAGGAACATCATTCATTCATCTTGGTTGACACAGGGTTGCATCAGGACATGCAAAATTTTCAGTTTAGGGGAGAGGACATGCCTTGGATTTAGCATAGTTTGATAATCACTTGACCTTATCTATAATACCTTTTGATTATCCATATTCATGCACTAATACCTTCTTATGCTCATATACGGGTTTGTGTGCTCAAGTTATTTTTCCATTACATGTGTTATTATTTCATTTGATTTTTTACTAACATTGGGAGTAGGGATGATTTTAAGGAACCATACTTATTTAAAAGTCTATAAATGTTGGCGAATAGTACAAATTCTTAAAACGCCATCTATAAAATGATTGGCGATATTTTTCAAAAAATATTTTAATTTCCAAGGATTTTATATCGTTTATTTAATAATTTGGCGACTTTTAGGGTGAAAAAATTTTACCCCATCAAAATTGAGCGAAATAGGGCTTCAAAAAATGCAAAATGGCAAATCTTTTTTGGGAGAAAAAACATGGAAAAATAGCCCACTGGGCTAAAGTTCGCCCCTAAAATTATCCCTGATTGAGAGAATCAGTGTACTATGTATTTTCTTTGAATATTGAATAATTTGTTGGAAGTAGCTACAATATATTTGAGGGATTTCTATAGCAGCTGCATAAAATCTACAACAAACTGCGGAAACTATACAGGAAGCTGTAGAAACTATACAAGCAACTACAAAAATTCTACAAGAAGTTGTGGAACCTCATGTAGAACTCTATAGAAAGTTGTTCAAACTCTACATGCAGCTACACAAACTATATAGGAAGCTACATAAACTCTACAAGAAGCTATGAAAACTCTACAAACAAGTGTAGAAACGCTACAGGTAGTTGTGGAAACTCCTACAAAAGCTATAGAAAGTCAACAATTCAAATTTACCTTCAACCACCAACCTTGGAGAAGATATTCATTAAGATCAATGGACTCTTATAAATCCATTATTTCTATTATTCTTATATGTCTCAAATCATGATGTTAAATTATTTTAAAATTAAAGGTGACAAATGCAAGTGGATATGAGTGCATATTTGGCATATTCACAAATATTTGAAGATATTTATCAAATATATGATGGACCTAATAAGTCAGATATCTAGGATGAGTTTTGACTATTTTATTACAGTCTCTCTCCCTAATTTTGAATTTGACTTCAAAGGGAGTCTAAATAGCATGTAGTTAACAAAGATATTGGAATTAGTTTTGAATTGGTTTTTGAGATCCAAATTTTAGAAAATTGTTTAGGATATTTTGGGTCCTCATTTATTATTTGTTATGGAGAACACATGTATAAATGAGAGCTCCTTCTCCATTTCAAGAGAGGACTCTTAGAGTAATAGTCCAAATAATGATGGAATAAAGTTGTATTTTCATTGATTCAATATAGATCTTAGTTTCTTTTGCAATATGATTTTACTTATTTTATGTTGATATAGTTGTACTTCATTACTTAAATTTCATTTCTTGTGATGTGTGATGTTTATTTCTGCTATTTGATTTCAATGCATAAATAGAGCTTTAAATGTTTATTTTACAATCAGTCAGCTTAATGCAATTACCATATTAACTTCTTTGGATTATAAACAGTAACTTGTATTTGGAAAGGAGAACTTTTAGATTTTATTTCTGCTATTTACCTTTCTATCAAGTGTGACTTACTTTTAGAATTTACTTCTTTGCATAGTGTGATTTAGTTTAGGATTTAGTTTTCCCGTAAAGTGTGAATTAATTTTTGAATTTACTTGTCCCACAAAATGTGAGTTAGTTTTACAATTTACTTTCTTGCACAATGTAAACGTTGTCTTGGAATTTATTTTTTTTCGCATAGATTGAACTTAGTTTTAGAATTTAGTTTTCCCACACAATGTGAATTAGTTTTAGTATTTACTTTTCAACAGAGTATGAATTAGTTTTAACATTTACTTTCCTGTCATGTATTTTACTTTCCTTCTGTGTGATTTACTTTCCTTGCAACTTAGTTTCAGTAGTTGTTTAGTTGGCTAGTTCCTTGCGAAGCCTATGTAACTGTTCGTACCAATGTTTGTAAGTAAGGTTATTGAACTACAACTTCAAGTAGATAAACCAATGTAAAAGGAGATTGTGGTTTGCACATATAGTGCATAGTAACTCGCAAGTTCTCAACAAAACCCGGGTTGACAATTTTTTTTGTAAGCAAGTAGGTCCTTCTATTACCAGTAATATTCAAAATAACAGACAGTTACATCAAAAACCAAGCTCTCCCATCTCTGGGAAAATAAGTTGGAGATCATTCTGGAAGTCTCCCTTGAAAGGAAATAAGACTAAAATAGAATGATTGGGAAGTATTAATAATTCTTAACGAGGTATCAGTCATATAATTCTTAATAACCGAACCAGTTTTGATAAAACAAAATGCAAAAGACAGACTATGAAAAGGAACTCGATCATTCGAACAGATGCTCATGAGGCTTAAGATTCAAACCCAACTTATTGGAAATTTCATATTGATTATCCATAACCTTAGGTAGAATCAACATCATTTGATCTTGCTGCAGAAGAATATGACCATGCTACTCATCCTTTCCGACCAACATTTTTCCAAGGATGAATTTCCGTGACCATTGAAGCTCCAACGACTTCTGGTATAAGGTAAGTATACCCTTAGAGGTTCTAGGTTTAGGGATAATCTCTTTAAACTCCTTCCTGGTTTCCTCCGGTTCTAGGCAGCTGCATTCCAATTCAGCCTCTTTCTTGGCCTCATGAATGGTTGCTTGAATAGAGTCGAGGAATTCTTTCTGAAATCTCTTATTTTTTCCCACAATCATCTTCTGGAAGCGCAATGGGGGGGCCTTTGTCTTGTGCATGCCAAACCCCTATGAGGACGAAGCAAAGCCAAGGCACTTTCGCGGGGGCATGGTGACTAAGAGAGGCTACTAACAAGAGTAGGAGGGGAGCTAGACGACGGTGCCTAAGGGCGCCTTCAGAACAAGGAAGACAGATTTGAAAGATGATGGGGTTAGGAGCAGTCACCAAAAACCAAGAAAAGGGGGAGAACTTCACAGCCAGACCCAAAGAAGTGGCCCCAACAAAAGCAGACAATAGAGAATAGATAGGAACCAAAAACATAAAATAAAAACCCGAGCAAACAGGAAGCTGCACATAGAGAAAGACAATACTCACCACGCACAGACTTCCCCCATTATCCTCCAAAGATTTCCAAGGATTCAATCACAACAAATGTAGATCACTCTCCATAGACCAGAGAGAGCTACCATGGAAGTGCGTTCAGTGGGCGACGATGGAGTCTTTAAAACCCATTGAAGCTTTGAGTTGATTTTCCTTCATGACAGAGATATTCTTGTCCTTCAATGATACCATACCAATACCTGCCATTATGGTCCAAATGTGTGAAATGATAACGGTGATCTGATGGTTTTTACTGTTGTCACTCCAACCCATGAAAACCTCGTAGGGAGGTGAGCTTGAGTAATGCCTTCTACGCATGATAAACGTTAAATCAAATGCACCAGTGGTGAGGTGTAAGAACCTGCAGTTTCACTGCTTTCTACGTGCATCTCCTCTTCTTTGGTAGCCATGCCATGTTTCATCCGCAGTGGGGAGAAACCCGGGTTGATAATTAATGCACACTTCTTAGTTGTTTTATAAGTAATTGTGCCAAGAGACGCTCTACAACCCAGTATGGGGGAGATCTTGTAACTTTACGTAACGTTATGTCAGCTATTATGTAACATTGTAAAGTTATGTAAAGTTCCTCTTGTAAATGTCATCTATAAATAATATTGTCGATTCTGATGGAGATGTTGTAACCTTACTTTTTACTTAATGTAACGTTCCTCTATAGTTACTTTTTATTTGCTTATAATGATGTAGATGTTGTAAATTTACTTTCTACTGGCCTAAAAAGTGGCAAATATATTTTGTCGGCCATTAATAATAATTAATATGCAACTAATAACTCAAACATACAAATAATTAAATATTAGTCTAAGCTCATTTTTTTGAGTTGTGATTAATATACAATCAATTGATATAATCCATTATAAATATGGGTTAGTCCCTCTCTTTTTTTTCAATTACATACAAGGGAAACAAAACGCCTTTTCCCTACCCAGTTAAAATACGGAAGAACCAAATCTAAAAGCCGAAGCTCCGCTTTTTTTCCTCCACTAATTAAAGACAAGAAAGACTAGAAAAATACACAATCAAATGAATTTGCTGGGAAAAGATTTGCTCTCTCTTAAGTGAGACATCCCACCCATTTAAGAATTTAAAAAAAAACAGAGTCAGTTACATTTATATGGCCATGCAGAAGTTTAATCTCATCCAAAAAAACATTTTCTTTAAATATTTGATGCAGTAAGACTCGGCAAAAACAATTTTAAGGGCATGCAAAAGTTTAATCTCAACAAAAAACGTTGGCCTCTGCGATTTTTCATTTTTTAAGGTATCTTCAGTCTTTGAAAACTGCAGAAAATTGATGTATTATCCAATATTGATCTCCATCTTTAGATTACAACTTGAAAAATGAGTTTCATTCTTTGCAGATGTCTTGAAAATGCCTATGCATAATTTGAGAAACTAGAATATATTGGAAACAAAACACTTAAAAGGCACGTGGAAGAATTTTTATTTTTGCGAGTTAGAATTAGATGTGAATTCATTTGCTACTTTACAACACATAATTGTTAAATTGATGTCATTAAATTAGGTTGTTGTAATGTGCAAACAGTTCATTTTGACTTTCATGCCAACAAACGAAGCATGTATCACGACGTGGGGAGTGTTCAATAAAAAAATTTAAATTATTTTCATCCCATTGCCATATTTCATGCATGGTTGTGCCGATGCTTGCCTTCAAGTTACAAGGAGGATTGTGTCTAAATTAGTTCCTTTTCAGTAGTTCAGAACATTCATAATTAGAAGTATGATGGATAAAGAATAATAGTAAGATTCATCTGTATTGGGAGTTGGGAGTTGTAAATAAATTAGCATGGAATTTGAAATTGGATGTTTGACCCAATACAAATATAGTAAAGTTGACCATAAAACTAACTTGGAATTTATAAATTTTAACTTTTAAAGATTCACAAAATGTTATTATTAAAACTTGATTGTTAAGATAAATGTGGAATTTTAACTAGAATACATTAGAGGAAATTTCAACTCAAAATGGGTTTTCTAAAATGAACTAATAAAATAATAGTTAAAATAATAAAATAATATTTATTAATTTTGGAGGAAGAAAAGAAAAAAACTACTTTTTTGTTTGTATTTTTGACATATCTCCCCGTGTTTTTACTCAAATTTCGATCGGGAGAGCTCGTTGGATGCGGAATTCTGCATCCAACGAGTACCCACTCGGCATACTTTTGACGGACCCCGCTACCCCAAAAACAAGAAATACCTGAAAAAACGGACTGATGATGTCATCATTCCGTTTTTTCAGGTATTTCTTGTTTTTGGGGTAGCGGGGTCATCATTCTGTTTTTTCAGGTATTTCTTGTTTTTGGGGTAGCGGGGTCCGTCAAAAGTATTTCGAGTGGGTACTCGTTGGATGCGGAATTTAATTCCGCATCCAACGAGCTCTCCCGATCGAAATTTGAGTAAAACCACAGGGAGATATGTCAAAAATACAAACAAAAAAAGTAGTTTTTTTTATGATACCTATCCCCAAATTTATATTAAAAAAGTGTTTAAGACCTATACGGTATTTCAAATTTAAAGCAATTTCATTGGCTAACACATGATGACATGGAATTTGAATAAAAGTTAAAAGGCCCATTTTGAGTTGAAATTTCCTCTAATGGATAATAATGCTTAGGTTGGAGGTTATTGCACTCAAGGAGGTTTGCACCTTGAGAGATTTGATCCATCTCGATGCTTGGTAGAGCCTAGGATTTGGATCTAGGTTGGTTAGAAGACAATTAAAAATTCCATGAAGTATTATGGTCCTTATAAAGTGTTGCAACAGATTGGTAGTATGGATTACAAATTGGAGCTCCCTTCATCTTCAAGAGTGCATCCAGTTTTCCATCTTAAAGAAGGTAATAGGAGACAAGATCCCATTTCGAAAAATATTGAGTGAGCTTGATAAATAAGGAAAATTCATATTGGAACCTGAACAAATAATTGAAATAAGGACGAAACAACAACGAAATCGTCCTATTACTTAGTACCTCATAAAGTGGAATAATATGCTAGTTGAAGATTCAAAATGGGAAGATGAATCCATCATACAAAATCATTCACAACTAATAAATAATTAAATACAACAATTGTTTGAAGGGGATGGGAATGTTAAGCCATAAATGTGGGAACACTTCCCCCTATATTGTGGTGCACTACATTAATTTTGATGTCACCTTTGGTCCATTAGTTGTAATTTTCTTTAGTATGGTTATATTAGTTATGTCAACTTGCATCAGTGAATTGTAATTGTAGCTCTTAATGTACTATATATAGGAAGGATATAATTTCATTTGAGTATCTTGCCTTCTCTTGTCTTGTGTACTTAGTACATTGTCTAAGAAAGTTTCCCCCTCAAAGAGGCTTGCTATTCTAACAAACAAATTATTAAAATAATGAATATTTATTAATATATAAGAATAATTAATTAAATGAATAGATGCAACATTTACATTGAAAAGGAACGATGGCTAATATAAAATCCAAGGCTATTGCAATGTAAATAATCTTTTAGCTTATCAATTATATATTCGATTATTTTTCCATTTATGTATCATTTGTATCATTTACATTGGTTATTTGTGTAACAAACGATTTTATTGTTTCAGTGGTATAAGATCCAATTCCTTGGGCATCTGATTCAGGATTTTATCCATCCAATTAGATTTTTTCTACAACGTTTGGTCTTTGACCAAAAATTTAGGATTTTGTCCCTCCTCCACTTACATGTCCTCTGCACTACACTCTTCACTTCCCTTCGCTCCATAGACTGCAATTGACCCATCGCTATGCCTATTATCTCACCTTGCTCATACACAATATTCCCTATATACTCTAACCCACACCACCTGCTACCACCAATGGCTCGCTCCTAGTACATCCTTCTTTCCCATGCCAGCTTGCTCCATCTCCTTTCTGTGTCCTCCTTCCACATCCTCCCTTCCCTCCTCCTCTCCCCTTCCACCATGGCTCCTCACACCCAAGATCTCCCCTCTTTCACCCATGCTCCTTCTCCCTATCTTCCACGCTTCCTTCCCTCTGCACCTCCACCTATCCCAAAATCCACTCCCACCTCTTCATTCCTTCTCAACCACATTATCGCTACAATCCACCTGCTCCATACCATCTCCAACCCACACTCCTTCTAAACGCGACGACACCTTCCTTTTACACTCCCTTCTCCATCTTCTTGACACCCTTCACCTCTCATCGAATCCCCTGCCCATCTCCTCCTAACTCTATCCATATGCCACTCCATTCGTCTTCCACTCACGGGCCTGCTCCTTCTTTCCCCATCGCCTCTTAAAACCCTACTTCTATGTTCAATAAAAAAAAATCAATAATATTATTATAATAATATAATTATATTATCTTTTAATGTTTTAAAAAAAAATTATAATAATATAATATAGTATTATTTTTAATAATAATTATTATTATTATATTATAGTCATTATTATTTTTATTAATTTTTTTAATACTTGTAATAATAATTATTGGGAAAAAATTATTTATTGAGGAGTATAATGTATTGTACAAAGTTAAAGACAATGTACTTTAATGTATCCTTGCATAAGAAGCGTAATAGAATGGGGCCTCATTGCAAAGGACTCCCTAAGACCTAATCAAAAGTAGTCAATGACCTACTAAAATGTGAGGGGACTATCCAAGGAAAAGGTATTAACATTTCTATATGTCCAACCATCAAGGAGAATCACATTAGCAACAACTTCGAAAATCAATTATTAGTCCTATGATCAAGTGTAATTAAAAAGAGAGATACTTATGGTGAGAAGCAATATGAAATTATGGACTTACAACTAACAATTGATAAGTATAAATTCATATCCCAATTCAATGTTATGACTATATATCTAAATTAAGTCGACATAATTTTGGGTTCACCCTAGATGGAAACATTAGGGGTAGTCATCTTAAATATAAAGAAAAAGTTTTTAACGTTTTCGTATAAGAAGAAGCAATTCACACTATAGGATGTTACAATGAAATCAGATTCAGGAGTTGTGTCATCTTAATACTTCAAAGACATCTCAAAGGTGATTTCATAAGAAGATCATAAATCAAGATAGAAGATGCAGAAATAATTCGGCAAATTTGTCATGGACAAAAAACAAGAGATCTCTCGTCTAAGAGATTATAATCAGAAATTGCTTCTTCAAATCAAGAAGGTAAAGGATAAAGCACAACACAATAAAAAATATAGAAAAGGATCATCTCAATCTTCAGATGAAACTATTAGAAAAAATTGAAGAGAATAGTCACCTTAAAAGTCATAAAAAAGATCTAATGGATTGGATTCAAAAGCTTAAATATGAAACGAAAGCAAATACAAATCCAGTCATCGTCACAGTTCAAAATAATCCAAACTAGTAAAAAACAATTAACAAAAACTCTTTATCGACACCCAAACTATAAAACACATTTGGACCAACGACATGGTCAAAATGAACATAAATAGAGGAGTTATGATTTCATAAATGAAAGAACACAAAATCAACAAACTAAGCAAAAAACAAGAAGTTCCATCCAACAAAGTGATCAAGAAAGAAATCCAATGAAGATAGATCTCGGATGGGAAACTTCATAAATGATGTGTCATTTTCTCTTGGGAATTTGTAACACCCATCAAGGGTGTTTAGTCATTTATCAAATAACTATAGCAATTTATAGAATAACATATAACAAAATTTACAACAAATTTATAAATAATATACAATTACAAGAGAAATACCTCAACATAAAATGGTGAAGAAATCCAAACTAAAGCAAGATTCCATCTTCTCCTTAAGTTTCTCCCATATTCATCTCCTAAAGTGGAACCACGGTTTTACCTCCCAGCTAACTAGGGGTCTAGTCAACTCCCTAGCCCCAAGAGCCATCCACCTGACCTCTTGGCCCTCTACGCCCAAGACCCCCAAAGAACAGAACAATGATGCACCAATAAGCTATGTATCCATTCTTCCAAGAGTTCTCAAACTCTTCCAAACTTCTCATCCACAAAATACCCCAAATTCCCCAATCCCTTCCAAAACTATCACACAAATCATATCAAGAAAAGAACCTCCCACCTTCCAACCTCAACTCTCCTATTTATAACCCAAAATTCCTCATCCTCCTCCTCATCCATATATAAATTCCAATATAATAATATTCACAATCAATAAATTTATTTTCTCAAAAGAAATAACAATTTGATTTAAATAAATAAAATATTAATAAACATGGTTGCAAAGTCTCATTTTTCATGCTACTATCTTAAATGCAACTATGACAACTCCTTTCTAAAATTTATGCAACCTTATCTATACATTTATTTACATTACCCTCTCATACATAAGCCAAATAAGATATTTCCATATACTATATTATATTATGATATATGTCATATTATATGTATATCATTCAATAATCCATTTAGTTTATTTAAATCTAAACTATAATAAATAAGTCAACAAGCTCATACTACCATATATATATATACTCAAAAACTATTTATACTTTCAATACATAAGTAATATGACAATAATTCATCAATCAACCAATCATAGTAATGTACTCATGATTTGACATATAAGTTGGAAACACACACGCCTCAAGCGTGGGTACTAATAATCACAATTAATTCCTTAATGCGTCATTATTATATGCTTGCAAACAACATACAAAATACCAACATAACAATGTATCATTTCTCATTCATAATAATTCATACAAAAGTAATACAACTGAATTATATAAACATACTGAAGCAATCAATCATATAATCATAGTGGTTTGTAACAATCAATAACACCATCCAATCCATCATTGGTCCCATCTATCCACGTCGATACTCAACCCCCTAATCACCACTACTTCCATCTATTGACCTCACCATCCCATCCTCTGCTGGAATGTATTATGGCATACAATACACTGACCTAACCACATATAGAACCTATAAGTGAAAGTGTCAATTCCTACAAATCAACCAAGGTTCCCCAACAGGAAATCACTATTTGTCATCACACGTCTAGGGGAGCGTGCTCAACAAAACCGTCCCACAAATCTGGTTTTCGAGGTATAAATGGTGGGAAATGCCTCCACCCCCCCTATAGTACTAGGGTCAACACCCTACATCAACTCTACTTTTCCATCACTGTTCTAAGGGGGCTCGTCATTGAAGAAACAATTTGGGCAAGTCGTAGTTCCTATCAAAATTCACAATCACCCACAAGTTATAGAAATATTGGAATCCATAATTAAATAAATTGAAAATTGGTATAACCTCATTATCCTCTTGATGTCCAAGACATCTTGTGCCCCTTGGCACTATAAGAATCTGACTATCTCATAGACAATCAACATGTGGGTTAGTTCACCACTCACATAAATCTCATGTATAAACCTAATCAACTCTTTCAAGTGTTAATCCATGTAACTAAAACAACATTTAATTTAATCATGTAAGTACCTTTCAAACATATATTGTACTTGTTATATCTCAAATTACACCTCAACTAACATTCACATATCAATCTTCCATATTTAATTGCATGCTCAAATGACATAACATATTAATCAATATTTATAAAACAAAATGATAAATTCCATTTACTATCCACATATCTAGGGAGTCCATATGTTCATATAATAATAATCTTAATTAATGTAACTGAGTCAAATATATAATAGGAAATTAAAATGTCGAGTTAATTCATATTAGAGTTTAAATATCAAATGTAAAAATATGGGGCATTACAAAATTTGTAACTCATATCGTCTCATTTCGTTAAGTGTCACAATTACTAACACAAAAACATCAAGAGATGACATTAAAAGCAAAAAAAATCAGATGCAAGCCTTGTCTTCAATAAGATTTGAGGACAAAGCTTTCCTTAAGGTGAAGACAATGTAACAAACAAAATATTAAAATAATGAATAATATATAATATATAAGAATAATTATTAATTAATTAAATGAAGAGATGCCACCTTTACGTTGAAAATACACGATGGCTAATATAAAATCCAAGACTATTGTAACATAAATAACCTTTTATCCTATCAACTATATATTCTATTATTTATCTATTTATGGATCATTTGTATTATTTACATTGGTTATTTGTGTAAGAAACATTTTTATTGTTTCAGTTATTCATCTTTGTTATTCATTATTAAGGTGCAGATTACTCTCTTCTACTCTTTTTTTTTCCTAGGAATTTATTGCTTAACGGGTGTCATTTGCAGAGGTTGTACTAGAGGTTTATTTGATATTTTTTATCAATATTTCAACACTAAAAACCTCCTCTGTAACCTCCACTATATGGCCTTTTTCCTTGTAGTGCCATGCTTTAAATGCCCTTTACTATTCTTGGGCTTCCTTCTTAATCAATGCATTTAAAAGCCTTTTTGTAGCAAGTTTACTTGATGTGCTTCAAATCATTCCATTTCAATGAGAACACCATAAGAACAAAGTGGGAAAATACTCATATTTCCCATGTGAAGAATCTATATATCTTTAATGGACATTTTTCCATCACTTTGCTAACTCTTTTCTTAGTTGTAGTGGCTAGTTATACCAACCATCATTTTCTATGATTTCTTTTCTTAAAAGCACAAATTTAAATAATTTTAGGAGTAACATAACTATAAGTAGATCCATGGTCAGTTAAAAGATAAATAGATTTTTGAGAAATACTACCTTCAACCTCAATAACAACTAATTAATGATCTTCTTAATGATCCTCTAGTGCTAGAAATATTCTAAGACCAATCCTTTCCACAAATCCAATAGTTTCATCCTCTTGAATATTATGGACATGCTTGGCACTCCCATTCTAATGTGGACAATTTCTAAGCAAGTGATCCTCTCCATATCCCCAACATTGAATGGGATCCCTTTGCTTATCTCTATGCTTGGTCTAATATCGCATTTGTAAATTATCATCTCTAATGGGGGCCTATTAAACAACTTGGTATAGGTCTTTAAAAGTCACAAATCCCCACTTTTTGAAAAATTGGAGTTAAACAAACCCAACCATCTATAAAAAAAATTGTAATCCTTATCGTGAAAAAGAGACTAAATTTTCATCAAATTTTGACTTAAGATGCTCCTTTTATGGTCAAAGAAAGATTTTGGCTCTAATAAATATGTTTCATATATTAAAGTTGCATCCCACTAATAATTCATTTTGACATGGAAGAATTCATTTTGACATGGAAGGTGATGAGGTGGAATTGTACCCATTTTTACCTTATATAACATCGTCTAATGCTGCCATGCCATCTTTCAGTATTCCTTGTACATGCCACTATTCCACTATAGATTTTCCATGTGTTGTAATTTTAAACATTAATAGAAGGAATCCCATGATCAAACCTAAGTCGTAAACATATCAAATCCCAAAAATGTTTTGGTCCATTTGTGACATGGCATACTGTCCACCATCTTTAATTTTACCTCTTCCCACATGTGATATTCATTGTCGATCTCATCTGCATGACAAGATTGTGACCATCCATAGAAACACCTTCATTATTATCATTTGATCATGTCCATTTACATCAATTGATAAGATCTACAACTCAAACTTTCACGGTTTAATCTCAACCATTGGTGAAAATGAACTCCCCTTGTTAACTCTTGATCATATATATTTGTGTAAATAGTCTTGATCATATGATCAAATCCATGTGATTTAACTTGGACAATTCATGGAAATACTTAACATTAATCTAAGTCTCACTCACTTCATTTAGTTCAAATGGATTAGATCTATTAATCTAACTTACCACAATGGAATCTTTTCCATTTAAGATGACATACCTTGCAATAAGATTTGATCACCTCATCTTATGCAAATGATCAAGATTGACCTATCTAACATGCATGATTTAATCCCAACTATTGATGACAACATCCCTAATGTTAAGTTCCAATGATTTTGAATCGTTTGAATGGTCAAACCTTTTTGTTCAAATTTAATCCATTAAGTGCAATGCTCCTGATGTTATGTCTTGGTTATGTTACTTGTGCGAACATTTTAGACATGACTATGAGAGTTACTCAATTCAATCTAGGACATTTGCAACTAAGGTCCCTGTGTTAACACTCATGCATTTACCTTTGCATGAATAGTTTTAATTTAATGATCTTAAGGGATTAATAGATATGGGTCTTCTACGTCATGAATCCATCCATTAAATTGTGGGTATGGTCATGATCTCTTGGTGTGATCAACTCGATTCAATCTATTTTATTCTCCTAGTGACCCCTCCTTTTAAAGAAAAAATATCAATTACATCAGTGCAGACTATTAAAACCTATAGATCTAATGATACTAAATTGATATTGACCATTAGTTATGCTTGTGAACACAACAATTTGGAAATTGAGCTTTGGTTAGTGAACATAGTGGGGTTTTTCACAAATTTTGAATTCTTTTCCAATTTTTCCTCAATCAAATCTATCGTTCCTCCTCATAACCATAAAATTTAAACTCTATCCTCTATCAAAACACCATTTGATTTTTAAAACCATGATTTTGGTAGAAGCATTCCATTAAACACATTGCCTGCACTTAGATTTCTTCTTATAAATTTTGTTATGGACTATGCAACCCCGATGCTGCAACCAAGAGCTTTGATACTACCCTTCCATGCCCCATCCATCATTCTAACTGTAAGAGGGGGTACTTATGAATTCCATGTTTCAAAATTTCACGCCCTCGATCCATTATTCAAATTCATAACTAATTTAAGACTCCCATTGGAAACATAAGCTAAGAAATGCATGTGCAAGCTCATTCAAGTATAAAACACAATATTGCCGCATACATCATGCATAAACAAGAAGTAAATAGACAATAGAAATGAGAGGATCCTCGAATGCTCCTGATGTTATGTCTTGGTTATGTTGCTTGTGCGAGTGATAGAATCCAATGGAAATGAGAGGATTGGTGAAAAGACAACTAATAGTGCTTCTGACCATAGAATGAATGACTCTTGCAATAGTCATAAAGGTATAATCATCCCATGCTACCATATAACTACATGAAAATACTTTCCCACCAATGATTGGATTTAATAATTAAACAAAAGAGGTAAATGGTCCATTGGATGAAATAGATGAGTTCTAAGGATAATAGTTGTAAAAAGAGATTTTAATTTTCCATAGTCCCCATTTCCTCTTCCCCTGTAGTGCTCTTTACATAACCATCTTGGACCATTTTATTATTTTTCATCATAATATTACATAGCTTTTGAGTCATCCTGACAAGCCAACCACATGGCCCATATAAAAATATTTACAATATATACATGCATAGTCATTCACTAGTTGATCCTTGACCTTGAACTTTGCAAGTTTGATTAAAAAATATTTCTCATATAAAAATTCTTGGTTTAAAAATCCATATATAAGTTACTTAGTATATGTTAATTTAATTTGCTCTTAAATTATAAAATTATCATTTAATTAATTTTTATATAAAAATAAATTTATTAAAAAAATTAACTTTAAATTTTTTTTAAAGAATAATTTATAAATAACATTTTATCTCATATAAAAAATTAAATGAGAGTCTTTTTAATATACTATGAAAACACTCGTTATATAAAAGTAATGTAAAGCTAATCAAAATTTTAACCAACGATGCAATGAAGGTGGTCTACACCCGAGGGCTTCAATTATATACTCTTAACATTATATACTATTATTTTCTAATTTACTATTATCTACATAAATGATAATTTTTTTAATATACAATGAAAACACTCGTTCGATAAAAATAATGTAAAGCTCATAAGATTTTAAATAACAATGTCACAATGAAGGTGGTCTACACCCCACGGGGCTTCTATTATATACTCTTGAGTCTTAACATTTAGCTGATTAAAAAAGTCATATACTATTATCTACATATAGCCGTTTTAAGTAAATCTATTAATGAACTCCAATTTAGTATTCTTCTTTGGATGATTTTTTTTTTCCATGGAAAAAAATCGGACTGCAATTTAGTATTCTTCCTTGGATGCTTTTTTTTTTCTATGGAAAAAAATTGTAAACTTCATTTGCATTCATCAGATGGATCTTAATAGTCCATTCTCGACAAAGTACAAAGAGATTCTCAGAACCAAATCTATACAATAGATCATAAAAGATCATGCATCGAATCACCCCAACAATGATTTGCTAAAGAAAGAAAAAAAACAAATAATACATAGATAAGATCAAAATAATTGATGATATATCATCATCATCCTCATATAAGTTCATATAATAGAAGTATCTCGAAAAACATAATAGACTGATATAATTCAAAACCATTCAGCAAAACATCTTATCATCATCACCATCCAAAAATCATATGATCAAAAAAAGCTGCAGCTAATAGCTACAAAAACTCTGATCACCATCACCAACCCTAAATAGTCCAAAACAAACTTTCAAAAGATCATCAATAAAAACATCAAAAGAGATAGTCATTGTAAAACTATTTAGAAAATCTGATATGTTTCATAGAATGTATCCTTTCGGAAATCTTTAATGTGCCAAAAACCCTCCGGGACCCTTGCTCCAGCCTTTGCTAATGAGTTAGCTAAACTGTTCCTTTCACGATAAAAATGCTGAAACTGCACCAACTCAAACTCTCAGAAAGTTTGTGAACTTCCTGAAGAATTAAGGATAATTCTAAGCTATGCATTCTGAATTTACCATTGGCCCTGTTTATAACTAACTGAGAATCACCATATATCTGAATCTTTGCATAATCCTTCATCTTGGCCAAAGTAAGTAGAAGCTTTAAAGCACAAAGTTCAGCAGTGTTGTTAGTTGTTCATTATTACACAGTGTACAATTTTTATAATGAATGACGAAGACTGTGTTGTATTGGGAGAAGATGTTCTCGACGTTTTGGTCCTCAATCTAGGACCATCCTTAGGAGACTAAATTAGCTCTAGAACATCTTCTCCCAATACAACACAGTCTCTGCCATTCGTTATAAAAAGTGTTGTTAGTACCAGCCCCTAATCCAGCTTTAAAGGAAAAAGAAAGATTACCATATATGTAAAGTATACCTCCAACTCCACATGAAGTTGATGCCTCAGCTACCGAACCATCAAAATGACCCCATGGATAAGTTTTGTCAATTGTTTCTGCAAAAATAGGTCTGATTTTCATAACAGAAACATCTTGTGGAAAAGATCTCAACATACCTAGACTGAAAGAGAAAACCTGATATGGCATCAAGGATTGGTCTTCAAAACAGCTTTGATTGCGAGCCTTCCATAAAAACCACAAAACAATAATAGGTAAAGACCTAATATGCTTAACTTCCATGTTAAGGCACCAATTCTTCATGCAAGCAGTGACAGATTCCCCATACCAAAGGTTCCTGAAATTTAACTTATCTTCAATATCTAACCAAACACTCTTAGTGAAAGGGCAATCCACACCAAGATGGAAATTAGATTTAGCATCCAATTTACACAGATAGCACCTACCAGGTCCTTCAATACCTCTTTTAACCAGGACATCCCATGTGAGTGCCTTATCAGAAAAAAGAAACCAACAAAAAAATTTTGATTTCAAGGGACACTTAAGTTTCCATAAAACTTTCCACCACCAAGAGTATTCCAAACCATTCATGTCCTGCAACAAATGCAAATAACCTTCTTTTGGAGAATATTTACCATTTTTGGACAGATTCCATACTAGTATATCAGCATTATTAGTTAGTCTTACATGACTAGCTTTAAGAATGGCTAGAAAACCATTCCAACAGAAAACATCTTGCATATCAGATAACCCAAGATTGTTTGCAGATAACCACCCTTGTTCCCTCAAATGAATCATTCTAGGGCCTCCAATGTCTTTAAGAAAGAAAATACCAACAAAATGTGATTTGTCAATTAGTAAAGTTGGTAAATGATGTCTCCATTTGCATCCTACCCATGGATCAATACCAATACGCAAATCATCACCATTACCAACCTTCCAAACAAGATTATTGCCAATAATATCAAAATCCCATAAAACAGCTTTCCAACATATAGATATATCCTTTTTCTTCTTGTTAGATACTCTGATCCAGTCCAAATAGACATTGGATGAGCATATTTATAAACTGCAATCTGGACCCAAAGTCCCAAACCTGCAATAAGATTCCAAACACTCTTGGCTGCAAGAGCTTTTGCAAAAAAAATAGGGATTTGCAACCCCCATCCTTCCAAAAATTTAGGGAAAGCCAAAGTTTTCCAAGAAGTCCAAGGTAGGCCAGCAAAATCCTTATGTCCAGACCACAAGAGTTTAAAACATAACTTCCTAATCTTCTCAATGATACCCACAGGGATCCAGAAATGCATCCAATAAATCGGGATAGCTTCAAGAACAGCTTTGACCAAAGTGAGCTTACATCCCTTGGTTAGCCATTGAAATCTCCCATTCATAATCCTTTTTTCCACTTTTGCAATAAGCCAGTCCCAATCCTTCAAAACGTATCTGCAAGGTTTAAGATAGAAACCAAGATACTTCATGCCATTCTCAATAGTTAACGCAAAAAATGAAAAAATATTCTATAATGTAATGATCTCATTCTCATCCAAACCAGAGTAATATAATGCATATTTTTTTTCATTTATCTGCATACCAGAAGCCTTACAGTAAACCAATAATATCTCATACAATGAAGATAAAGATTCTTTAGATCCATTAGTAGCCATGACAATGCCATCCACAAAAAGTACATGAGTTAAGGAAATATCATTTCCAAAAGAGATACCACGATAAACCCCATCATATTTGGCACAATAGAGAGCCCTACTCAATCCTTCAGCAATGATCAGAAAAACTAAAGGGGCCAATGGACATCCTTGTCTTAGCCCCCTTCCAGCCTTGAAAAAAGATGAAGCTACTCCATTAATAAGAACAACAAAAGAAACTGATGATAAACTGCTCATAACCCAAGTGATAAATAACCCAGAAAAGCCCACTTTAGACAAAAGGACCCTCAGCTAAGTCCAACTGACTCAATCATAGGCTTTAGACAAGTCTATTTTTAGAACCATAGAATTTAAATGTTTACAATGAATGGTATGTAAACCTTCCTGAATGACCCCCACTGCATCATGAATCTGTCTTCCAGGTAAAAAACTAAACTGTTCACAAGATAAATAACGACCCAACACATTTCTAATACGAGTAGAAATGATCTTACCAATAATCTTGTAGCAATAGTTACACAAATATATTGGCCTCAAGTCCTCAAAGCATGTAGGATGATCAGTCTTAGGAATCAAAACAATAAATGTAGAATTAAAAATAGCAGGAATTTTACCATTTTTCCATGAATCTTCAATAACTCGTAATAAATCCATACCCAAGACATCAAAAAGATCCCTATAGACCTCGATTGGTAAGCCATCCGGTCCTGGATTCTTATCATTCTTACTCAGAGTAAGAATAAAATGGATTTCTTGTAATGTAACCGGTTTCATGAGATCATCATTTTCTTCCTCAATTATGGATGTGGGAAACTACCCAGCACTCATAACAACTTCGGGTAGATGGAGATTACTCTCCTCCTGGAATAGTGACTCAAAATGTTTGACACCAGCCTCTGCTATAGCCTCAAATCCTTCAACCATGTTACCATCACCATCAACAATATTCCAAATTGAATTAATAAATTTCCTGTTATTGGCATACTTGTGGGAAAAATGGGTATTGTCACCCCTGCACAAAATCCACAAAGCTCTACTTTTCATTCTAGCCTCCTGTTCACGTTCTAATAAGATTTTCCTCTTACGGGATTCCAAATCAACCAAAGAAGACTTATCCTCGGATGCAAACCCGAAACCCATCTTATGTAGAGATTCGACCATTAAAGTTTCAATGTCCACTAAGTCCTTATTCTCCTATAATTTCTTCCCAACCGACCAGGTGATTGAAACATCTTTAATTTTCTTAAGGTTTGAGGCAAAGTACGCTGCAGGAGATAACTCAAGGTTATCAGAAAATCCAATCCAAGTTGATTTTAAAAGGGAAACAAAGTCTTCGTCCTCCAACCAAAAGCATTAAATTTAAGAGGACTACGGGGTCTAGAATCCTTATTCAAGATTTGCATAAACAGAGGGTTATGGACTGAATCCCCACCACATCCAATCCATTGTCTAAAGTGAAGGTCACAATCCAGAAATCAGAAGAAAGTAGAAACCTATCTAATCTCTTACAAATATTATCACACCCAACTCTACGATTATTCCAAGTAGGAAGTAAGATAGTTGGGGCAAAATCCACAAGACCAGCAACCTCCATTTGCCTAATGAAAAAATCTGATAAATGATCAACTCTAGCCTTATCACCCAGATATCAGATAAACCAATAGAATAATTCAAATCTCCACCAAGGATCAATTTAGAGCTCATCAAACCCTCCACTTTAAACAAATTATACTAGAAAATTTCTCTATCCACATAAGGTCCATAGAAATTAATACAAACAATCGTCATTTTAAGCTCAACAGAATGCAACGAAGCACACAGACCAGAGCCCACCGCACAAGCATTAATCAACTGAAATTGACGAATCCGCCAACCTAGAAGTAACCCCCCAGATTTGCCTTTAGCATCCACAAATAAAAACTTCCATCCATGATTCATAGATTCCATCTCACACACCAACAACTCACCTCCACACATAGTTTCTTGCAGGAATAAAACATCTATAAAATGTTCATCAATCATCCTACAGACCGCTAGTTTTTTGGGCAAACTAGCCAACCCTCTACAATTAAGGGTCATAACAATCATAAGAATTCACCCAAAGGGGAATGCATAGCTCTAAGTGCCCCAGAAACAACCTTGTCATCCTTCCTTAGATGATATATACTCATACATGTAAGTAAATTTATTTATAGTATTATGAAACTTTATCGACTACTTTGACTACATGTTACAAAAATAATTCAATTCTTTTAGAGAATGTTTTTGGATAGTATAATTTTTTTTTAAACTAAACTAATTTTAAGTTAAAAAATAATAGGTATGATTTTTAATATTGAGAAGATAAAAGTTATGATTATAAAATTTAGGAAATGTATGTATCTAAATTTTGTTCATGATATAATAGAAAATTTTAAAAAAAGTGATATTTTACAAGTATCTTATAATTAATATTCTTCATAAGTTCAATTGAATCTATAGCATTGAGAAAATGATTAACTAAGGATGGAAAGGTTATTTTGGTCTCGAAAATAATTGTAAATCAACCAACCTGGTCACGTGGAATAAAAAGTTCCTCTTTGAAACACTTGTAATCCCTCTTATCTTGTATGGTTGTGAAGTATGTGGGTGCAACCTTTCTAGATAATCTTGGAAGAAGATTGAGCAAATTTAGAAGCGATTTATAGCCTCAAAATTAAAAGCAATACGCCTTATCCTATTCTCCTCATAGAAGTAGGTATTTCCCCTATGTAGAGCATAGTTATCACTAGGTATCTGATGTACAAGCATAAGATAAATAACATGGGAAACTAGAGACATCCTAAAATTGCTTTAAACTCAATTCAAACTAACTATGTCTCATGAGGAGTTGTTGTAAAGATAATACTGGTTGGTTAAACCATTGGGGTATTGATGAAAATGACACTTTTCAGAATATCTATAATGTCAAAAATAATATTACTTATAAGTTTAAAGAGCGGTTTTAAGAGAAAATTGAAATACTATAAGAAGAGCATTAACCATAACTTGGAAGATCATAAGCATGTCTCGGTAATAACTACTTTAAGGAAGAAGATTAATATAGCCAAGATTAGAATGAACTCTCATGAGCTCCATAACAAAACTCTATGGGGGGGAAGGGGGTATGCCATATTTGAGCCTTCATGATGAAAATCACTTTCTCTTAGAGTGCCTTGCTTACACCCACATTAGATCTCACTTTCATAGTATTTGCTACAATACAAACCTTTCTCACCTCCTAACTTGCCAAAATTATTGTGAACTCGAAAAGCTTCTCCTCCAACTTTCTAAGCACATGAACAAAATTTAAAGAAATCATCATCATCATCGATTGTCTTTCATTAAAATTACACAAAACCATCTTTGAGCCTTCATGATGAAAATCACTTTCTCTCATAGTATTTTCTAGAATACAAACCTTTCTAACCTCTTAACTTGCCAAAATTATTGTAAACTCGAAAAGCTTCTCGTCCAGCTTTCTAAACACATGAACAAAATTTAAAGTGCCCATTATCTTTCATTAAAATTACACAAAACTAAAACATATACATAAAGTGCCAACTTCAATGATTCCACATCCATACCATTGACCAAAAACTTAACAAGCATCCCATTCCAATATTGTAACTTTGTCCCAGAATTACACAAGATCTAGACGGCTCATTCAATCCATAGGATTTCAACTTTATATTTGGACATTGTTTAGACATTTCTAAACCTTTTGAATGATCTATTTTGTTGTTTTTTATTTAAAAAATAAATTAATAATATATATATATATATATATATATATTTAAGAGTTTGTTGCATTGCTCTATCATAAAGAGTATTGTTTTTTAAAATTTTAAAAATAAATTATTATAATAATTTATAATATAATAGATTTATTATATATATTGAATGATTTATAAATTTTTATTGGAAATAAAAATATTAAATATAATAAAAATATATAATTAATTATTTAATTATTTTTTATCTTTACATAATTTATAAATTATTTTGTTTTTGCAATTCCACAAACAAATAAATAAATAAATATGATATTTATATAAAATATTTATAAGTTATTTTATTTTTACAATTTCATAAACAAACCTAAATCTATTAAGCATCTAGAGGAATCCAATTTTTTGTGTATATTTTTTAATATTTGAATCTTTCTCATCACTTGATAGATCTAAGTTTAAAATGGATTTATACTAGTTTAATTTTTTTTTTTTTAAGAGGATATATACTTATATTTTTAATTTTTTTAATTTTTAAATATATTTTATTTATGTTAGCTAGTATAATTTGTCAGGATCTCCTCCATACTGAGTTGAAGAGCTTCTAGCTTCTCTCAACGCAACAAAAAGTGTCCAACATCCCTTATACAAATAAACCCTAAACCCACTAGTCTTTAAAAAATTTTAATGAATTTCCTAGGCTAGCTGATAGTTTAATGAATTTCCTTCTTTCGAAAAACTAGAAACTCAACCCTTTGATAAGCTCCATAAAAAAACTCCCAAGAGGTCTTATAATTTAAATTTGAATGAGACTGCCTATGTCTCTCAATCTTTGATTAATAAATGACCAGCGAATAGAGAGACGCAACGACTTCAGATTATAATATTTCCCAAAAGTATATTAAATCTATTCTTTACATTATAATATACTTATTACTTAAATATTTCCAAAAGTCTAGTAAATCTGTTCTTGACATTATAATATACTTATTTATTTTTAAAATCAGATTATGGCCGATTAGTATTGTCCCTGTATTAGATCGTTGACTTTAAAGCATTAATTAAGATTATTATGATTAAGATTCTTATATATTATGGACGTGTAGTACTATGCTTATATAAAATCTTTGACTTTAAAGCATTAATTAAGATTATTATATGTTATTTTATGAAAAATTAAAAGCTTAAATCTTTGACTTTAAAGTATTGATTAAGATTCTTATATATTATGGACGTGTAGTACTGTGCTTATATAAAATCTTTGACTTTAAAGCATTAATTAAGATTATTATATGTTATTTTATGAAAAAATAAAGGGTTATGGGGTATAGTTGAAACTCTTGGTAAGTTGAGATTGATTAAATGGCTTTGATATATATATATATCAATTTTTTCATATAAAATTAATATTAAGGATATATTAAAAATGTATTTATTATATATGAATTAATATATATAGTAAAAAAAGTTAGATGAATCAATGAGTTTATTGGATGTAGTTTGGTTGGTTGTGAGGAATAGTTGTTATCCTCCTCATCTAAATTCAATTCTTGTAAGTGATATGATGCTTTTGTTGAGCTTTTATGTAGTCATTGGGTGGATTTGGTAATCTTGCCATACCTTGATTCTTCGGAATAGTAGGAATTGGCATATTTTTGGATGAAAAAATCAATGAACTATACATGTTAACATATATGTATGTATTTATAAATCCAATAAAAGTACACTAATTTTTGTCATAATGCTTTTATTAACCAAAACTATGTAATAATTAAGTAGATTATGTAATATGGCCATATTTTAATTCATTTAAATAGTATGTGTTGACATATTTCCAAGTAAAAACATTCAATAACATATATATTAATAAATATAATATTTTTTAAAAAAATTTAAAAATAACTATTATTAAAAATTAAGATTTTTAACCTCCCAAAACTGAAGCTAATAACTAGGGTCTCCTTAAATTTACCCACAAAACCTACACCCAAACATTTATTACTTACCAAACTCCCACCCTCACAGGGCGAAGTATTCATTGCTTATCACTAAGGTGAAAATTATTTACCGAACAAACTTTTTCTCGAGAAAAGAGCCTATCAAATTGAAACTGTTGGATAATAGATCCGACGAACGGTGCCTGTTAAAGAAAAAATCCTATCAAATTGAAACGGTTGGATAATAGATCGGACGGTGACCATTTAACAGGCTCCCCTCCCAACGGAGAGTCTGTCTGCTAAATAAAGCGCTCCAATCACAACAGCTGCAAATTTATTGCCAAGATAAGGTGATAAAAAAGAAGCACCTGACTGGGGAAGAAGTAAACCTTAATGTAGTCACAACTCCAATTATACGAAAAAAAAAACAAAAAAAAGCCAACCCTCGACGCTAGTCAAAGATTAGATCGTCAAGTTAAATTGACGATCAAATGCCATTTCTTTTAACGTTGATAAAACTAGCAATTGCCCCAAAAAGGTGCAATAATACGCCGATAGGTTATTGTTTGAGGATGAAATATTTCAAAGGGGTAAACTAAAATCAAGTTTGTG
>LPNX010152852.1:300978-343663 GCA_001517045.1 Pseudotsuga menziesii | reverse complement strand
ATATATATATAGTTATTTATTTATTTTTCTGCTTCATTCCATAAGACAAAATAGCGTCCAAATACACACCTCCACATACAAGGACCAAGACCATGGCTGAATTAAAAGACCAAATTGAGAAATTGGAGAAGGACGTCAAGGCCCTCGTTGCTAACCAAAAAAGATTGAAGTAAGAGATAAAAAATAAAAATACAGTGCTTAAGAAAGAAATCAAAGACGAAATTGTTATGGTACTAGAAAGAAGGTTAGATGAAAAATTAGACATCATGAATGAGAAACAAAAAGACTTGGATGAAAAGATCAGTACCATGACTCAAGACATAAACACCATAGCATAGAACTCGAGCACCATGATGCAGAACCATAATACATAAATGGAGGTGTTACAAAAACTAATGCCTTGTACAGACCATGTCAGCAATCCAAACATGTTAGATCCCTCATTTAGTGTTTCCACACAGGAAACACTCGTCGAGAATCAAGAAGATTTACAAAAATAAATAAAGATTAACAATGTGGCGCTTAAACAAGAGATAGAAACAAAAGTACTTCCAAGTATGGAGGCACGACTAAACAAAAAAATAGACGCTATTAGCAAGATAGTAGAGAAGGAAAAGGCTAAAAATCACCGCCAACAACGAAGCAAGTCAAATATGTCGGTTTCATTGTCCGATAGCTCTGAGCCACCATCAAACCATAAAGAAAAAGGCAACCAATATCATCCTTCCATAGTGTACCCACCTAAGGAAAAAATAGAGTTGTTGAAATACAATGGAAGTGAAGACCAATGCGTTGCCTGGTTAAACAAAGCGAAAGAGTACTTCGACATCTACAATATTCAATCTGACGAGGAGAAGGTGAAATATGCGTCAATACATATGGAAGGGTACGCCTATAATGGGTACTTATTGTGGAAGAGAGACAATTTTTCCTACACCTGGAACTTGTTCAAAAATGATTTTTAATAGGTTTCAAGGAATCGCAGAAGATGAATTTTTCAGTAAACTTACCAGATTATTACAGCTCGGAAGCGTTGAGGAATTCACACATCAGTGGGAGTCCCTATCGACACGAGTATTTGGGTTTTCCGACAAACAAAGAATCAAAACCTATTTAGGAGGTCTTAAACCATACCTCCAAAAATAATTAAAGATGCATGGCATACCTAACGTAGAAGTGGCAAGACATAAAGCAAAAGCCACAAAACACAAATTGGAAGGAATAAAAACAAGAGGAAATAACCATTATCGACAAGAAAAAGAGACAATGTAGATATTGTGAAAATAATTGGTCACCCAGTCGTCAATGCCACAAATCTCAATCATATGCCTATGAAATTGAAAATAGGTAAAAAACATCTAACCGTTACTTTGATAATAAAAAAGAAGAAGAAAAACACATGCCATCGATGCGGTGACAACTGGACCCTAGGCCATAAATGTGGGAAAAACCAAACAATACAGTGCAAAATCATCAGTTGAAAGGGAGTGAAAGTTTCTGCAAAAGAAGTCTCGTCTGATTCTAATACCGACACAGAATCATAATGAAGGATGATATTAGAAAAATCAAGCTTTGAGGACAAATATTTCTAAAGGGGAAGGCAATGTTGTGAATATTTAAATGATATTATTAATTATAAATAAATAAATTATTAGTTACTAAGGTGAAAGGGTGTAACCCTTCACTATGCATGCTCAAGCCTTATAAAGGAGAGCCTCATTATAATATTTTATCATCTTCTATCTATATATTATCATTATTTATTATCAAACATGGAAGTGGGACTGACTTCTTAACTCCACAATCGGACTTGGTTGTTCCAAAATGATTAAGTGCAACATCAAACACCCAACACTTAGATGTGAAGAATCACGATTACTATTAGCTACGCCAACTCATATTTACAACCACTAATTACAACACACACATTCATCATTCCAATCAACATTTGACACGGCAATGAAATTGAAATATCAACAATGGGACATCAAGTAGACACTTATTTTCAATGTAAATTTCCCAAGCAACTGACTGTGCAAGATCAATGTTTCACCTAGTTGTAGGCACTTTGTCTAGAATATGCTATTTCTGCTAAGAGGCCACCCGCACATTAGTCATGATTTCTACAAAGAAAGGGACCTATTCAGGTCTCACTTATAGTAAAATAGGAACATGTCCATAGCCAAGCCATCCGATACCTGGGTTATCAGGTTGTCCAAAATAAAATAGACTCAATATCAGGCCAATCCAACTCACAATTGAAATTATCGGGCTATTCACAATCACATAGACTCAATCTCAATCCAAGCAAACTCACAACTAGAATTACTAGGATTCCAAGGTAATGAAGGAGGAAATTCTAAGCTAGTAAACTCACCATAGGGTTAAATACACCTTAATAAAACTCAGCCAGCTTGGAGTCCACATTACCCACCCCACAACCACGGGGACTTCATTTAGTGAACCTCTCACATAGCACGTGCGATCGCGGGATATTAAAGAATACCCTTAATTTCGAGAGATATTGACCCACACTCTTTTTGTTGAAACCCCCTCGCAATACTTAAAACCTCCTCCCCACCCCTTTTTATACCTCAATCCTTATAAACCACCTTACCCACCCCCACCTTAAACCCCTCATCTCCCCAATACCTACAATATATTGGTTCGATTTTTGATAATTTTAAAACCCACAATATGAACTGACGTGATAGGATATTGGTCAACAAGTGAAGCCCATGTGCCCACAACACCAAGAAGGAACCCCTTCTCTACTCAACAGTGCCTCGGGCGTCCCCTTTCTCCAGGTGCTCTTAAATGTGTGTAGAAATATCACCCAAACCCCGATTATCTACCAAGAGGTTACAACTTTCACTAGGTTCGTTAGCAAATTCCGCGCTCCTATCTACCCTTGGATTCATGACCACTCAGTCGACTTAGGAATGGAATAAATAATCATATTTAGTTTACAATCCTTGGTTGTGCACATACCAATGATTTTTGGGTATGAGTTCTACAACTGGGAACAATATTACAACTTCATCAAATAAACTGACAAGGGAAACACATAATAAATTCCCTCAAAGACCTCATCTTTGACTTCCATCCATGTTGGCCCTAGAAATAGAAAAAATATTTTTGATCGAAAAGATGAAGAATCCGGTTGCAAGGAGAGAAAGGTCGTGACTAAAAAGCAGAAGATCAAATTGAAACTAGGAGTTCGACCTATTTTTTATAAGAGTTAGTTAAGTTTAGATTAATCGTCTATTTTGGGAATGGGCATGATTGTAAATTGGGACTATAGCGTCTGTATTAATGTAATGAGACGTTTTGAGTTTGTTGAAAAACCAATCGACTGCCAATTAAAAACTAATTGATGGTTAAAATGAGAATTGTAAAAAGCATATAAGGTCAATCCAAGCTATGTGCGGACAACCAAAGAGGACCAAAAAATAAAAAGACCAGAGTAAAGACTAAGCTTAGGAGAGATATAGGAAGACATGAGAGCATGAGAAGGAAAAAATCCTCATCTATTGTGAAGAAGATCATGAGAGAAGTCTACAAGTTGTGTGCGTAGACCAAAGGTGTTTAAAATACCATTCATGCCAGATGAAGAGAATCTTTGTGGATTTTCCTGTATGGGTTTCCACGTTAAACATGTGTCTTTAATATCCGTGTCTACTGTGTATGAATATTTATAAGTTTGTCAAAAATATACTGATATAATATTGTGGAGTGTCGATTGATATGTATTAAAGTATATATATTTCCTATGTTGTCTATGTGTGTCAATGAATTGGTCTTCCTTACTTCGTGGTATGTATGTGTCGAAGGAAGTCCATCCTTCGGTTTCAGTCGAGTGGCTTGATTATGCTATGATCCTCTTCCATAATTGCAGAAGTCTGGTTATAACATTCCCCATAGACATCTTGGGTGAGACCTCACTTGCGTTGCAAGTGTTTCCAATAGAGTTACATTCTGACAGGGTGATATCTTTGGCTTTGTTGATGGACATGGAATTCTGAACCTGGTTCAGTAAAAGCGACACCAAAAAATGGTTCTGTTGCCAACAATCCATGACCCACGAATCTGAGAACCCAAAACAAAACTCTAAGATGGAAATCAAGGGTAGACACAACAAACATGTGAGGTCGAGTTGCTTAGGTCTGGGAATTTTCCGTGCCAACCCTCAATTAACATATAAGTTTATGAATGGATTAAATTTGTGTCGGATAGTTTACCCAATAAGCAATCCCCATTTCCCAAAACTGCAGGGTAATCGACACACCAATTTTCAGACACATGCCTTCCCTTACCCAAGACAATAACTGCCTCAATTACTTCCCTCTTGGAAGAATTAAATGATTGGGTGCATGAGTGAATTTGTTAGTTGATGTCTCATAATTTCTCTCTTGGTCACTTGGATTTCATCTATTGGCTTCATGGGTCTTAATGCATCCCTCCACAACCTTAGGAAAATCATGCTCCTTTCTCTTATTTCCTTGCACAGTCAGATGTGGGTTTTCTTTATTAATATCATGCGTATTTATATCACATTTACAATTCTATTATTCTTGACCAACACATGGTCCACTAAACCATGTTTAGTTGTTGATATATACTCGAGATATCCATGGTAGGGACTTGTCCTTGAGCTCCTCATCCTGTTCCTTACACTAATCAATGGTATTACATAATTTACATAGCATTTTCGAGGGATCAAAACTAGGGACATTACATCACCCTCCCCCTTAAATCAACATAGTCCTCAATGCTATTTAGAACTGAACATTAATGGGTGTTCCTATCTGATGGCATCACCCAACTCCCACGTAAACTCATTGTTATAACGCAAATCAATACTCCTTTGTCTGTGACGAGAAGTCAAAATACAACATTTAAAGTGTAATTGCTCACTCACAAAAAGGACACTTATGTATGGAAGAGCTTATGATTTGACCCTCATTGATGGCCTTGATCATTGAAAGTGAGAACTCAACACCATCTCATCCCATTATTAGAATTGTAACTACAAAAAGAGAAAATTCTTTCCTTACACACTAGTAAGGTGCGAATAATTTGCATAATTCTCTTGACAAAGACACACATGCATAAAAAACTGCCCATTTGCACCTTGCAACGATGGAAAGGCGTGGATTATTCACATGTTTCCTTTGGATAAAGTGTGCAGTCTCCATGGTTCCATAAAAAATATAAAATTTGAAATAAAGGAGCTATGGAAGTTTTACAAACCAATTTTCCCAGTTGCAACTCCCTAAACCACCTAGTACCCATTTCCAACTATGTCCTTCAATATACAAGGGAAATGAAATGGACCAAGGGGAGACACCCAAGAATCACTCACTATCACATCCATCGTTAACGCTTGTTGCTAAACCTTATATCTATGAATATTGAGGTTTCTACCCTCAAGTAACTTCATCCCGAATATATATCTAGTGGATCGGAGTGGGATCATTGGAGTGCATGGACAAAGAGACCATAATATTCAAGTTTGATAAGGTTCCAAACACTGAGAAGGTATATCTTGTATTTATTTCATTATAATAATTGATATTTGACATATTTCCCTCCCCCAACCATGTGTTTTTTTGATGATTGTTGTTTGATGTAAATAATGTTGTCATTTATATTGAAATTGATTAGATAGTCAATGTTCTTATCATATTTCAATTCATTTACATTGTTTCTTAGTGTCAAACTGGCTTAAGGAAGGTTGGTTTTGTTGTTTTTGCAGGTTGGCATTGGGTGATAAGAAGTGGATCTAGAAAGAGACAAAGGAGCAGCTTGGATCAACCATAAAAAAGGTACACATACCTTCTCTCCATAATTTCTCCTCTAGTTTATATTTCCTTATTCAAGTTTCTTTGTGGTCTTATGTATGAATAAGAGTCTAATATACCTGCAAACAATCATTTAGGTGAATCTCACCCTAATTAGCATGCTGGTGATCTAGGCTAGTCATAGGATTCAATTATGAACAACATAACCAGTGACTCCACTGGGGATAAAACAACCTTTGTAGGGCCTTGTTAATTGAATTTTCAGTTTGTTTTGGATGTTTATGTATTTGATAGTTTTAAACATATCCTAGATACCTTAAAATTCCCATAATTTTAGAAGTTTTTTGTTTTTTTGCCTTTCTAGCATCTCTCAACTACCATTTGTGCTCTCCTGTACTTGCAAGCACAAATGGTAGGGGTATTTGCGCTGTCCTCTGTTGACAGGCACAAATGTTCACGTTTCTTCCTTTGGACATGCATGAATTATTTGGTTTGAGAATTGTTTTCTTAGATTTTCCTTCTTTTCCCTGAATAGCTTGAGTTGTTTGGGTTATTTGAGTAGTTTGGAAAATTCGGTGTCCTGTTTGGATCAAGCTAGGTGGTGTTTGAGTGTGTTTTTCTTGAGATTGAGTTAGAAGTTTGTGAAAAGATTTCACAACAAGATTTGAACCCTAAATCCGACGCCATCCGACGAAATTTACCCTGTCGTCGGATTTCACCTTGGTCATTACAATTTTTTTTGGTTTATTTTAAATTTTTCTCCAATTTGCGTTAGATATGAGACTGTCGTCGGTAATCCGACAACAATCATCGGATATTCAACTGAGGTCGTCGGATTATCGATGACAAGCATTAGAGGAAATTTCAACTCAAAATGGGCATCCTCAGGAAAATAATAAAATAATAGTTAAAATAATACAATAAAATTTATTAATTTTGGAGGAAGAAAAGAAAAAAAACTACTTTTTTTGTTTGTATTTTTGACATATCTCCCTGTGTTTTTACTCAAATTTTGATCAGCAGAGCTCGTTGGATGCGGAATTAAATTCATAATCCAACGAGTACCCATTCGGCATATGTTTTATGGATGCTGCTACCCCAAAAACAAGAAATACCTGAAAAAATGTGATGATGACATCATCATCACATTTTTTCAGACATTTTTTTTTTGGGGGTAGAGGGGTTTGTCAAAAGTATTCCGAGTCGGTACTCGTTGGATGTGGAATTAAATTCCGCATCCAACGAGCTCTCCCGATCGAAATTTGAGTAAACACACAGGGAGATATGTCGAAAATATGAACAAAAAAATAGTTTTTTTTTTATGATACCTATCCCCAAATTTATATTAAAAAAATGTTTAAGACCTATACGATATTTCAAATTTAAATCAATTTCATTGGCTAACACATGATGACATGGAATTTGAATTTGGGTTAAAAGGCCCATTTTGAGTTGAAATTTCCTCTAATGATTACAACGACCAATATCCTAATTGTGTTGGATATTCAACAATAATTTATTTTTAGAAACTATATAATAGAAGTATTCCTGCATGTTTTCTATAGAAGCGACAGTTTGTGGAAGTTATAATCTTCGCACAGACTGTTTTACATACAAAAAGGCACAATTATTTCAATTGTTACTATGATTAAAAATAGTGAAGAGTGGAACTTAATTTTTTAAGATCGATTGTCACGTCCCCTACCTTCTACTTGCCGAGTTTAGGACGCGACTATCACTTCTCTACTCTGTCTATCAAGCTGGGGATCTAGCCCCATGAACATAAAAATAAACTGCATTGAAATAAAAACATATACGGATGTATAACCATTGCAAATACAATGGAATAAAATATCATTCAACACATTCATAATGTTCATAATAATTCATAAGAAAATACATTGTAGAATTAACACAAGAAAATACTTATCTTGAAAAATAGATGCCCTGCAACTAGCTATGTCGTTGCAACGTTCCACCCAACCATAGGTCAATGGGCTCATCAATCTCTCAGCACCACTACCACCCCTGAGCTGGGCATGATTTCCACAAGGAACTAGGGAACAACAGGCTCACACATAGCCACATACACATAAAAAATCAGCCAAGCCAAACAAAGTTGGTTTTATCAGGCTGCTAAGGCAGTGGAAAGGTAGAATTGCTAAGCTAGTGAGCTCAACCATAGGGCTATGGACACCTGCACCAGATCTATCTAGCTTGGCATCCAAAATACCTACACACCCAACACAAGGAAGTATTCCCTTCACTGCTACATAGTCCCTCAGGCCATACCTTCCCTTCCAGTGCTCTTCAGGGTATGCATAGAAGATTTTCCAGCCCCTCTTGATCTGTCTGTGAGGTTCCTCTCTTCACTAGGTTTATCAATCCAATTATGGGCCTCTTCCACTCCTAAGTATTTCATACCAAAACATGGATGCACACAACAACAAAAATACCGGTGCTGGGTATGAAGGAAAACATTTTGCAACCAAAACAGATTGGTAAATGGGGAAATCAATCCTGGGTGAGCAAATATGATTTCAGAAAATGTCCATGGGAATTATAGGGGAAAAAATGAACTCCCTAAACCCACAAATCGTGAATCTCTGTTGCAATTCACTCAACAATACAAAAATGGGTGTTCCCAGCCATGGAAATGAAGGTAATTGCAGAAAATGTGAGGGAGAAATACACAACAATCTCTAGCAGGGTGAAGAGAAGGAACGTATGGGTAAATACTGGCTTGGGAAACATTTTTGGGTATTTACTTGCCCAATAAGTCAAAAACATGATTTTAAAAAATGGGTGGCTTCCTCGGTACAAATTTTGATTGTCACACTCTTCCCATCCCAAGGCATTAACTACCTCAACCAATTTCTGGAAGAAATAAATGATTGGGCACAAAAGACAAAATGGGTAGTTGACAAATTTATGGGTTCTCCCATTGACATTTGGATTTACTCTATTGGCTCAAGGGTTTGAATACCCCCCCTCTATTCCTTGTGAAATCATGCCCCCATCTCTCGTTGCATTGACATAGCTAGTTGTGGGTATTTTTTTATTAAATTGCATATTTACATGATGTCTTAATTTATATTGTGCCTAGACAGCATGATAACCATTGACATCGACTTTAATTGCTAAGCCATAGGCATCGATTTTAATTTCCGATACATAAAACATTAAATCCATGGCGGGGTCTTGGCCTTGAGCTCCTCACCATGATTTAATAACGATATTTACATCATATACAATTTTAATGCAATAGGGGTCAAAATCGGGATATTACATTCCCCTCCGCCTTAATTTAGCATTGTCCTCAACGCTCTTCAAAATTGAACAAAAACAAATGTGCCACCCTCATGGCATCCTCCAGCTCCCACGCAACCTCATCAAGACTGTAGTGCTTCCATTGCACCTTTACCTATTCAATGGCTCAGTTCCGGAGCACTGTGACCTTCTTGTCTAGGATGCACAATGGCTCGGTTTGGAACTGTCCCTCGGGTTCTACCTGGATCACATCCCAATTAATCACATGGTTAGGATCATGTAAATATCTCTTAAGTAAAGAGACATGAAAAAAATTATGAGCTCTAGTGCTAACAAGAAATGCAAGTCTATATGCAACTAGCCCTATTCTTTCGAGCACTTCAAATGGCCCACAATATCTAGGGGATAGATTGGCACAACTTCCAAGCTGCAAGGAACTCTTCCTTGGTCTCAGTCTAAGATAAACACGATCCCCAACAATGAACTCCCTATGCACTCTATGCTTATCTGCATAGCTCTTCTGTCTATCTTGGGATGCTTTTAAGTTATGCATGATCTTTGCAACATCTTGTTTCATTTCCTTAAGCAATTCTGGACCAAGCACAATTATATTCACTGGATTATCCCAAGTCACTGGTGTCTTACACCTTCTTCCATATAAAGCCTCATATGGACTCATTCCCAATGATGCTTGTTGTCCATTATTATATGCAAACTATACCAAGTGTGAATAATCTTCCGACTTGGATGGTTTGTCCATCACATACATGCGAAGCATGTCTTCAAGCACCTGATTTACTCTCTATGTTTGTCCATCGATTTGAGGATGGTAGGCGATGCTGAAGTTCAGCTTTGTACCCAAATCTGTAAAAGACCCTTCCAAAAATTGGAAGTAAACTTGGTATCCCTGTCAGAAATTATTGCCTTAGGCAATCCATGCAATCTGAAAAATTTCCTTCATGAAAATCTTTGCAATGGCATCGGTTTTATATGTGGGCTTGACCGGTATAAAATGTGATTCCCTTGTTAACTTGTCCACCACGACCATCATGGAATCATGTTGTCTCATATTCATTGGAAACCCTGTAATAAAATCCATGGAAATGACTTCCCATTTCCATTCCAGGATTGGCAAAGGTTGCAATAAACATGTTGGGTGTTGATGTTCGACTTTCACCTGCTGACATTTCATGCACTTAGAAATATACTCAGCAATTTCCTTTTTCATTCCCATTCAAAAATACTGCTTTCTGGCGGTAGCAATTGTTTTATGATATCCTGGGTGACCAGAATACAGAGCTTGATGGATCTCATCCATATCAATCCTCCTCAGGTCTGCCACATTTGGAATATAAATTATATTCTTATAAGTAAGAATTTCATCTCCTTCCAATTGATACCCTTTGTACTTCTTTTCAAGGTTTTGCTGCTGAAATTTATCCTTTATCTGCACGTACACTTCATCCCCAACAATATGATTAATAGTCTACTGCCTCAAATTTGGTTGGAAAGTGCTAAGAGATGCCACATGCATTTCATGTACCTTTCTGCTAAGTGCATCAACCACCGTATTTGCTTTTCCTTTTATGTGTTTGATTCCAAAATCCAATTCACACAAAAATTCCAAACATCTAGCTTGCCGAGCATTTAAAGTTGGTTGATCAAATAAGTATTTTAGACCACAATGGTCTATTCTTAGCTCAAATTTCCTTCCCATTAAGTAATGTCTCCACATCTTTAGAGCATGTACTATGGCTGCAAGTTCTAAATCACGACTAGCATAGTTCTTCTCATGCTCCTTCAAAGTTTTTGACTCATATCATACCATGTGGTTGTATTGCATAAGAAATCCTCCAAGTCCTTGATTGCATGCATCGGTACACACAACAAAGTCTTTTTCTGGGTCTGCAATTTTCAAAATTGGTGCACTTGTAAGAAGATTCTTCAACTATTGAAAGCTTTCTTCACATATTAGTGTCCATTCAAACTTTATCCCCTTCTTTTGCAAGGAAGTGATTGAGTGTGCGACCTTGGAGAATCCTTCAATGAATCTCATGTAGTACCTGACAAGTCCCATAAAGGATCTCACAATTGTCACATTTCTTGGAGTTGGCCAATCTTCTCAGGGTCCACAAACATTCCTTCGTCTAAGATAATTGACCCAAATAATGAATTTTATCTTTATAAAAGTCACATTTTCTCAACTTTGCATACAACTTATGCTCCCTTAGCATTTGCAATTCTATTCTCAAATGTTCGTCATGCTCTTCTTCATTCTTAGAATAAATAAGAGTGTCATCTAGGAAGACAAGAACAAACTTGTCCAAATACTTGCTAAAAACACTATTCATGAGACACATGAATGTAGCTGGTGCATTTGTGAGACCAAATGGTACCACCACAAACTCATAGTGCCCATACCTTGTTCTAAAGTCTGTCTTATGAATATATTCCTCTTTAATTCTTACTTGATGGTAACCATACCTCAAGTCAAAATTTGAAAATACCTTTGCTCCTCTCATTTGATAAAAAAAGTCATCAATTCGAGGTAATGGGTATTTATTCTTCATAATAACTTTGTTCAACTGTCTGTAGTTAGTACATAACCTGAGTGTAACATCTTTCTTTTTCACAAATAGAACTGGTGCTCTCCATGGGGACACACTCGGCCCGATATCTTTCTTTTCCAACAACTTTTGTAACTGCATTTTCAACTCTAGCAATTCTGGTGTGCTCATCCTATAGGGTGTCTTGGACACTAGTGCGACTCTTGGCACAATATCAATTGTAAAATCAATGTCTCTCTTTGGAGGAAGTCCTGGAATCTCATCAGCAAAAACATCCCTGAATTCTTACAATACATAATAGTCCTCCAACTTGGGAGTTTCATTTTCCATTGCCTCCAAAACATGGGCTACATTCAATCAACAACCTTTCCTACATAACTTATTCAACTGCATTGCTGAAACCTGCCTAACAGAAATCACCTTTGGAATGCCTCTTACAACCCTTGGGTTTCCTTCTTCATCCATGCATTCAAATTTCTTGTTGTAGCAGTCAAGTTTAACCTTGTGTGCTTCTAACCAGTCCATTTCAATGAGTATATCATAGGAACCAAGTGGCAGAATATTTAGGTTTGCATAAGTGAATAGCCCATCCATCTCTAATGGACATTTCTCTGCAATTTCACTAACTTTTCTCTTGGTTCTAGTGGCTAGTTGAACTAACTGTGATTTGCTATGCCTTAATTTCTTAAAAACACAAATATCAACAATTTTAGGATTGATATAATTGTGAGTAGATCATGGGTCAATAAAAATAGAAACATATTGCTTAGAAATCTTACCTTCAACTTCAACCATAGTTGATTGATGATCTTCTTGGTGGTCCTCTAGTGTTGCATATATTTTAGGGATGGTCCTCGCCACTTTACCCATGATTCAACTCCTTGGATGTTGTGAACTTGACTTACATTCCCATTCCGATGTGGACAGTTCCTAAGCATATGGTCTCCTCCACATCCCCAACATTGAAGTGGTTATCTTCAATCTTTTGGATGTCTTGGCTTGTCTCCCATCATTTTGGCTGGCTTAGTCACAGCTTGTGATGGATGCCTTTGTTGATTTCAGTACTAAAAGGGTTTGAAACCTTTCTTCCTTTGGTCAAACTTCTCATGCCTCTTGCCCTTCTATGCCTTATGGAAATCAGGTTTGCTTTTGATTTTATCATAGCAATATTTGGCCTTCCTTATTGCCTCTTCTAGAGTTCGAGGTTCATCAAACTCAATCCTATATTTTTATGCCTGAGGTATCCCACTTAGAAAACACTGAATTTTCACTTTATCATTGTGAATATACCTGGCATACCTCAGTAGTTCCAAGAATTTATTTGCATATTCTTCCATGGTCAATTGTCCCAATTTCATCTCATGAAACTCGTTAATCTTATCATCGTAGTACCTATTAGAGAGGTAATTTTGCTTGAAATATTTCCTGAACTGTTTCCACACAATCGTTCTTTGATTGATCTTCTTCAGTTTCCTGAGGTGTTCCCACCATATAGATGCTCTTCCATTTAAGTTGAATATGGATACCCTTTCCTTCATATTTACATAGTAGTCTTGGCTTGGAAATACTTTCTCATCCCAAGAAGCCAAGATTCAACTTCTTGACTAGATTTTAACTTACCATCAAATGTAGGAGGATTTTCCTTCTTAAATTCTCCACGTGAACTGTTCTTGTAATGCCTCCTCCTCTTTCTCCCATGAGATGAAGAGATTGAACCCCCAATGGATCCTTTAGAGTGAGAGGATCCACTAGAAGATATTTCTGGAGTATGGGTTCTATCTCTTGGAACTCTTCTTGAGCTATGGGTCCTCTTGTGGAAATTTCTCCCTGAACTATTCCCACTCCCTTCTGGATCGGATGTCTGATTCCCATAGTTATCTGCCTTTGGATGTTTGTCAAACTCTATAGCATGGATGCATTCAACTGATTTTGGTCTTCCTGAGCTTTAATCATCCTTTCATTATCTTCTCTGTAACTTTGCAACTCCACCCTTAGGCTCCTCATGGTGGATGCAATATCTGGGGAAGTCTCTTGATTTCTCCCCCCATTGGATTCTGTCTTAGCATTCTCAACCTATATTTTCTCTACGATAACATCTATCTCACACTCATAGGGATCTTGTGCATCACTCATGATGTTGATCTTCTTGGCCCAACCAATACCAAATTTTTCGAACTGCACTTTGTGGAATGCTGCCTTTGATGTGGCTATGATCCTGCACAATGTGTTCATAAACACAATTGTTAGCTGCATGATATTCTCAAAAATTCATAAATCGCTTGCTTGCGTTTGGAAAAATCATATATTGACAACTTGTCAAAACATAGACTTTTTACTCAAACAACGACTGTCTCAAGGGGATGACGGGGGTCAAGGGGGCTTGCCCCCTTGTGGATTCCCTTTGACATGTCGGTGAACTCACCTTTTTATTTCGACGTGTCGAAAAAAATCGTCGGGTTTTTTCGACACGTATCAACAAAACTCACCTTTTTGTGCCGATCAACAAAGCTGAAATTTTCCTTTCAACATGTCGGCATAACTCATATTTTCCTTCGTACGTGTCGGCAAAACTCGTTGAGTTTATACGACGTATCGACACAAATCACCCAGTTAATTCGATGTATCGACAAAACTCCGCTTTCTCTTCCGATGTGTCGACAAAAATAATTGAGTTTTCTCGACATGTATTGGAAAAACTCTGCCATTTCTTATGATATGGAAATTTTGACACCTAGAAATTTTTTTCTTCCTTTTCATAGGCAAAACTCATATTTTTTTCCCATCATGCATCGACAAGACTCACCTTTTTCGCTCGACACACATCATGGAAACTCATCCTTTCAAGCAGCCACGCATCAACAAACCTCTACCAACTCAACAAACATATATCAACATAACTTGGCCAACTTAGCCGACATATCGACAAAACTCACCGAGTCTTGCCGACATGGAAAATTTTCAAACACTTAATTTTTTTTGAAAATTTTTCTGCTAGCCAGTGCTCAATAGAGGGTAATCCTACCTCTGTCAACTGCTCAACTTGGCCCATTTAATCCCAATGATGCAACCGGTGCTCTGATACCACATTGTCACGTCCCCTCCCCTCTACTCGCTGAGTTTAGGATGTGTCTATCACTTCTCTACTTTGTCTATCAAGCCAGGGATCTATCCCCATGAACATAAACATAAAATGAATTGGAATAAAAACATATGCGGATGTATAACCATTTCAAATACAACTAAAACAAATCTCATTCAACACATTCATAATTTTCATAATAATTCATAAGCAAATACATTACAGAATTAACACAAGAAAATACTTATCTTGAAAAGGAGCTTCCCCACAACTAGCTATGTTGCTGCAATGTTCCACCCAACCATAGGCCAGTGGGCTCATCAATCTCTCAGCACCACTGCCACCCCTGAGTTGGGCATGATTTCCATAAGGAACTAGGGAACAACAGGCTCACACATAACCACATACACATCAAATTAACTCAGCCAAGACAAACACAGTTGGGTTTATCAGGTTGCTAAGGTAGTGGAAATGTAAAATTGCTAAACTAGTGAGTCCAACCATAGAGATATGGACACCTGCACCATATCTATCTAGCTTGGCATCCACAATACCTACACACCCAGCACAAGGAAGTATTCCCTTCACTGCTACACAGTCCCTCAGGAAATACCTTCCCTTCTAGTGCTCTTCAGGATGTGCATAGAATATTTGCCATCCCCTATTGACATGTCTGTGACATTCCTCTCTTCACTAGGTTTATCAAGCCAATTCTGGGCCTCTTCCACTCCTAAGTCTTTCAGACCAAAACATGGATGTACACAACAACAAAAATACCAATGCTGGGTATGAAGTAAAACATTTTGCAACCAAACAGATTGGTAAATGGGGAAATCAACCCTGGGTGAGAAAATACGATATCAGAAAATGTCCATGGGAATTACAGGGGCATAAACGACCTCCCTAAACCTGAAAATCGTGAATCTCTGCTGCACATTCACTCAGCAATACAAAAACGGGTGTTCCCAACCATGGAAATGAAGGTAATTGCAGAAAACATGAGGGGGAAAAGCATAGAAAGCTCTAGCTGCGTGAGGAGAAGGAACGTATGGGTGAATCCTGGATTGGGAATCATTTCTGGGTATTTACTTGCCCAATAAGTCAAAAACACGATTTTAAAAAATGGGTGGCTTCCCCAATATGAATTTTGACTTCCATACTCTTCCCATCCCAAGGCATTAACTACCTCAACCAATTTCTGGAATAAATAAATGATTGGGCACAAAATATAAAATGGGAAGTTGACAGCTTTATGGGTTCTCCCATTGAAATTTGGAATTACCCTATTGGCTCAAGGGTTTGAATATTACCCCCCCTATTCCTTGTGAAATCATGCCCCCATCTCTTGTTGCATTGACATAGCTAGTTGTGGGTATTTTTTATTAAGTTGCAAATTTACATGATGTATTAATTTATATTGTGCTTGGCTAGCACAATAACCATCGACATCGATTTTAATTTCCGAACCATAGGCATCGATTTTAATTGTTGATATATAAAATGATAAATCCATGGTGGGGCCTTGGCCTTGAGCTCCTCACCATGATTTAATAACTATATTTACATCATATATAATTTTAATGCAACAAGGGTCAAAATTGGGATATTACATTGATAATCATCAGTCAATATTGGTATCAGAAAAGGTCAGAACATATCTGATATTCTTGATCCACACGATCAAAATTGTGAATTGCTTTCTAGAATGTGGGATGGAATAAAAAGAAAGGGTGATGGGAAATGTTATTGTCCATGCAGTCATTGCAGGGTTTTTAAAAGGAGAAGAATAAAGATCGCAACAACCAAAATACATTGTAGGGAATATGGACATGCTGAGGGGGGGACATGAATATCGCCCATTTGTAAGTTGTTCATTATATATGTATTTATATTGATTGGTTTTGTAAATGTATGTATCATTTTAATATTTCTTATATTAACTAATATCTATTGAATATGGTTTCATGTAATTATAAATGAAATACATCCTATGACAATATATCACCCAGAGGATGTGCTTTCAGAACAAGCACCGATGGACCATGGGGCAATGAATAATGAAGAACAAGTTAATGATCATATTCAAGAAGATGATCATACTGACGACATAATTGAAGATGACAGTACAAATACATTGATCCATGATACATTTAATGTTAGAATGGATCATGATGATGATGATCATGAAATTGATGACTTTGACGATGTTCATGATTTACCTCTTCTTGAGAAGGCATACGAACCCTTTTATGAAGGCTCCAACACAAATATTATCTCTACTATATTGTTGATAATGAACTTGAAGGTTATGAATGGTCTTTAAAACATATCAGCGGCATAGATGTTAAGGTATGTAATCTATATTCCATCACATACATATGATCATGATAAAGGTTATCTTTGTTCCTCTGATATTTTCATTGTCAATTAGTAAATTAGTAAAATTAATACAGATGAAACATGTTTCATTAATATTATTTATATATTATATTAAATAATTTTTAACTTTAATTTGTTGTAGCTTGATAGCTGAATTTTTGTTACCATCGACATATATTTTACCTCACACATATTGAGATTTATCTGTCATCATGAAAGATATTGGAATGCAGTATGAAATACACAACATGAATTTGAGACAGAATGTCTAGAATTTCATATAAGTAGATATTGAACATATCAAGTAACAAAAAGCGTTCCTCGCAAGGTTCTTAGTTAAATTCCCATTATTCCACGTTTGCAACGATTGTTCAGGTGCAAAAACATAGCACAATTTATGGATTTACATGCACATAATAGAATTCAAGATGACATTCTTCGAATTCCTGCAGATGGTTCTGCATTTAGAGATATGGAGGAGAAATGGACAAACTTTAAAGAAGAACCTCGTAATGTTAGGATTTCTTTAGTAACATATGGTGTCAATCCATATGAAGAGAAGATATCTATTTTCTCGGTGTGGCCTATTTTTGTTATCAACAATAACATTCCTCCATGGTTGTCAATAAAGAATGAGCACATAATGTTGGCAATGATTATTCCAGGTATGTGTCTACAATAATTTTTTTAATATAGTGGCATTTCACTTGTATTTTGTTTCATAATGTCACATTTTTTGTCTTTTACTGTTGTGTATTATTTATATATCTTAATGGTTGTAATAATTATATATTTTATATGTTCAAATCAATCAGGTTGTTGAGCCCCATTTTGTCACCATTTTTGAGCTAAAAACCTTATGTATTAACGCATATTTTGTTATCTTTTGGCGTCTTTTGCATCATACAGATTACCATTTAGCTTCAGGTATGATCTTATTTTGGATTTATTTAAGATTGATTCATTCTTGATTATTTTACTATTTTAATGAGTAAATTCGATGTTAATTGATGTAATTTCTAACAAATGCATTCGTTAATTGCAGAGCATACTTTTTGGGCGAGCTTGACACACAGGCACACGTTCAACTAGATATGCACATAGCATATCCAACTCATCATTTAGCTTGCAAAACAACCTCACGTTGGAACTAATTGATTCTTCAGCATTTAAGTATGGAGCGACCTGTAAACTGCTTGTTTTCCACATGTCGAAATGTTAGCATGAGCCTTGTTCTGGAAGGTTTCCAGCATACCTCTTTGATTGACATCACGACATTAGTTCACGCTAAAGAAGGGAAGCTTGTACGCCACCTCATTCCCGATGGAAGCCAACTCGCGATAAGGGAAGAAAAATGACTGTGTGATGGCATTGGAGCAATAGATTGTAATGATGGTTGTCTCATCTCAAAGAGCAGTCGAACACTGAAGGGTCGGCTCACTCGCTTTCTCAAAACTCTATATAAGAACGCTTGTATATGAAAATGAAGTTAGTATTTTTTAGCTCAGCAAGTTTTTATGTAATTCAGACTCTGTACTACTCATTTATTATTTTTAATGGAAGTTCTGTTGCACTGTCTACGATCGTGTTTCATTAACGTTTAGTAGGCTGTGGCTCTGTTTGCTGGGAGGGCCCCCCGCCAATCAGAGTTTTATATTTTCGTATAGTCTCTGTCATTTCCCTTCTTTGTAAATAGTATAGTTTTGTTCATAGATTTTTTATGTAATTCCATTCTTGTAATCGTTTATATTATTTCTTGTAGCTTAGATTTCATTTCAATATTATGATGCTTATCTTGTAATCATTTATATTATTTCTTGTAGCTTAGATTTCATTTCGATATTATGATGTTTATATAGTCCTTCATTTTAAGTTAGCAACCGGTTGCATATAGACTAGATTGTAATTCCTTTTGATGCATTTCCAGTTCATTGTTTGATTCAAAGTTAATAGAGTAAACTGCTTCAATACTGTAGAATTTAATCATAATTAGTTCCAATTATGCTAATTCTTATTATGTTCTGAATTTATTTAATTTCCAATTTCTTTTGGAATTGCAATAGGTAATGATGTTTTCAAATTATGAATTGTATTTAAATTATCTTGTAGAGTAAATGTAGTTGTTAAATAGGTTTAAATTCCTGTATTTACATTCTAGTTATTACATGCATGAGTCAGCTGGCCCGAGGTCATCTAGATTAATCATTTTTCAAAGTTTTAAGTGTTTTTGTATACATACAGTCTTTTTGGTCTGTTATACAGACTCCCATTTCAACCCGTTGTCCAGTCTTTCATCCAGTCCTTGGCATATTTTACATAGTTTAAGTCTGTTTTCTTCAGTTCCTTGAGTATGTTTTGATTAGAATAGTTAGACAGTGATTATATTTCCTTTTAAGAGTCTGTGATCAAATTATCTAGAGTACTTATTAAGTCTTAATTTCTTTCTACCATATTATTATGTCTTGTAATATTAGCTTGAATTGATTTCAATTCTTTATATGTGATTCATGGTTAGTTATATTAACAATTTGGTAGATATGTTGATAGGTTATAGATAGAAGTTGTTTTTTAGTTAGATGGTTACTAAATAAGAATTAAGATCATCTTCATTAGGTTTTCTATTTGTTTATAAGTTAGGTCCTCTCCTTTGCATTTCTGTTTTGTATTTTGTTAGGTGTCCGTGACATAAAGAACCATGTTTACCATTACTTGCAACTGGACATTTCTTAGTTTGCATATTTTCGTAGAGGTAAAGTTAGACTTGATTCCTTTTAGTTTCTATACCTCATTTGAAAGCCATTTTGACTCTTGTTCTACCCCTGTCCCAGTCACTGTAAATGCTTATCCCCAAAACAACCCAGGAGAGTGGAATTAGTCTGAGTTGCCATGTATATCCTTAGTTATATATCCTAGTTGATGTAATTTTGTAAATCCTCCTTTGTATAGTTAACTTTCAAAATTGTTTAAAGTAGTAGAATAGATCTTAAGGGATATTTTATTATTATAAGGTTATCTTGTTTTTATTTGCATCCCTCCAATAAGTATGTATAAAGTAGAGTAGTATAATTGGATACTACACTAGTCTAGTCCTCTGTCCTAGCTTAATCTTCTTAACCGTTGAATTCTTAGGAGTCTGACTCTGTTTCTTATTTTGAAAGATATTTTGATTTGTGCTTGTTAAAATATTTCCACGACATCTTAGGAATCCTTCTGCCTTCGCATATACTTTGTAGCATCTCCAAGCTTACAAATCCCAGTCGATAATTAAATATTAGGTAAACTATTCAAGACAATATTTTGCCCAACATTTTGGCGCCCTTACCGAGCAGTTGTTCTGTAAGGTAGAAAAAATAGAATTTGCTTATGAAGTTTAGTAATAGGTTGGTGGCGGGGGAGTGGTAAGACAAGAGGTAAGAACCTGCACATCTGTTATAACAGGCGCCCCCAAACCCAGCAGTAGCAGTAGTGTAGGTTTTCCTTTAGTCTAGTTTTTCATGAACAGAGTCTAGATAGATAAGGATAGATAGATTGCCTTTACGTTACACAACAAGGGGGAGGGGAAACAGTAAGACGCAAAGATGAATTCACTACGGAATTTCCATAGTGTGACATCCTGATGCATCCACTTTAGTGGGTCACCCCAAAGCCCAGTTGTTCCTTTTTCGTACAAGTGTGTTCACTTTACGCAAAGCCTGATTTATTCCTCTTAAGTGTGTTTAGAGTAGATAGTAAAATTTTGTTTAATTTTAAATTAACTATTACAGGGACATAACTCCCCCCACCCTTCACTTAGTGGAAATATACCAAAAGACACCTATAGGAAGTCATCTTCCTAGAGACCTAATGAGACTCTCTTATGAGGTCTTATCAGGGAAGTCATGGACAATACTTCGACAGAAAATTTGGGGATCTCATTCTTGAAATGTTTTTTAGGGATCAATTATTAAAAACCTCTAAGCATCCCAATACAAATTCTTCTCTAATAGGAGACTCGAACTTTGGTGACTTTGTTGATCTTGTCCAAGTAAAAACACTCCTCGAAAACTCTGTAATTTCACAAATTGAAACATCCAAAATAGAGTCTACTTCTCCTATAGGGTCCAATAGGAGCATGGCCAATGGGAAGAAGATCTCCCCTAAAAAATAATACTGGGACACCTCAGTCTCACCTCAGAAAAAAGCCTCCTTTCAACAACTAAACTCACACAAAGAAAAAGAAATAAGAGTCAACAGCAATGACCATCTTCTGTTCAAAATGTAAAGCTAAACATCTCCCACAAGAATGTCCATTCAAAATTTCCACATGTCATATTTGTACAGGACATCATATTTTTCCTCAAGGGACCAGGGTGAACCTTGCTAGAATAGAAGTTGATCCTCCCTCCTTGAACACTCTTCCTCCTTTACCTGATCCTTAAAAGTTACCTTGGGTTGTCATCATTTGTATATATATGTAGATATGTTTTTCAAATAAACAAGAGTCATGTCTAATTCTAGGAGACTCTTCTTCTATGTTTTTAAAATAAAACCAATCATCTAATAAATGGTTTTGAAAATTTAATTATAGGTGGTTCTTTTCTATAAGATACTATCTGAAAAAGAAAAGTGCTCTAAAAACACTAGTTGTGATTCTGAAATTTGATTCTCAAACCGTTTATTTTAATGATTCTGTTATCTCTTATATATGATGGTTTGATTTAGATATGTACATTCTTGATTACTTTAAGCAAGTGCTCAAAATAATTATTTCAATTATCATGTTCTTTAAGATTTTTAATACCTAGAGATTACTAGTACATCTACACTTGTTATCAAAACTTGACCCTTAAAATATTTTTGAGAACACTCTAGGATAAGTGGAATTTCTGCTTATGGGGAACGTTATCTTTTATAAAGAAAATGGACTAAAAGGCCCAAGAACATCTTTGAGTTATTCTCTTTTGAAATGATCTATGATTAAGGCCATTTTATGAAAATTTTTACTCATGTGTTTAGCAGGGCTTAGCACACTCTAGTACCAATCGAATTCCTATCTTTATACAAGGAAAACCTGCCAGGGTATTGAACAGGCCTGCTGGTAGCGGGTCAATGCCAAGTAACAATCTAGCAATAAGGAAATTCAATAAATGCAAGTAAACCCATTGGGGTAGTGAACATGCTCACTGGCAGCGGGGATATGCTTGCATGGTACCAAGATAAACCCGCCGGGGTATTGAACAGGCTCGTTGGCAGCGGGGCAATATCAGGTAAAAGAGCTCTAGTTAATGCACCTCTAGGAACATGTGTTAACAATAAAATTTTTTAGGCCTATTGTTTTTTATGTCATTAAAGAATCACTGTAAGATGGACTTGGATCCGATAATGTGAATTCAATCAATAACTAGGATCTGTTTATCCTAGTAATGGGACCCATAGCAGTAGATTCTTACAAATTCGACGGTAAGCTCAATCTTTTTTAGGTGGAAAGATATATTTACAACAAGGCAAGGATGACTAGTTTTCCCTATGATCCTTCCCTTATTTCTTCATTACATGGTAAATAATGAATTTGCATATTTGAGCACTATTTTTATTTGTATATATCTGAATCCTTCCATGCATGTGTTAATTTTCCTTTCTTTTAACTACCTATAATAGCATGACTGGACTTTCTTATCTTATTTTGGAAACTACTGAATTTTCTTGTATGGATTGCGGACACGCCATATCTTTGGTTTGGGGGGGAGTATTAGACTGTCCGTCCTTTTATAAAAATGATGTTTTATTTCTCTAAAAATCATGGAAGTACAATTAAAAGGATCAAAGTAATTTTTTTATGTGATCTCCTTGTAGGTTCGAAGCTTAGAAAAATCTATGATTAATAGTAGTCTGATATGATCAAGTAAAACTTATTTTCTTACAGGAAATTTATATGAAGGATCATACGAAGGATCATATGAAGGGTTGAATAACGGCCTGAATTAAAAGTCAAATGATGTTCTGAATACGCATGATGATATTTTTCATATGATTAAAGTTAGCTTAATTTTCGACTTGGTTGAGTCATATCATCATTATTAAAATCATATCCATAAGGGTACTTTTACTAAATTTTGACCCATGACTTGGTACGATCTCGATCTAATATGATTTTGTTTTATCCTCATATAGGCTTGAAAAGACCTTAGGGTACTTTCTAATCATTACTATGCTGTCATCACCTCATCTCATTTTTCATTCACACATATAAAATGCTAAATGTATTTCATTCATACACATAAGCTGTTAGATAATCGATCTTCTCGTTAAAATTAGGATGATGGTAATGAGTATGGTCATATGTTTGCATTAAGTTTAATGTTCTACCTGTCCAAAGTTTACTTTAGACATGGTTGAACCAAATAAAACCTTATGAACTCGCTAGAAGATGCATTTTGACGGCACACGTTTTAAGAGTTGTCATAATGGCACGGTCATCCAAAATATGTCGAGCTGGCTGCACGATCATTTGATCGACTAAATGTGGCATGATTTAAATCAATATAATGTGAATCCTTTCCATTGTTTTTGTATGACTGTTACCACTGTAGAAGCCTATTGCCACCCTTTCCCCACATTTCTTGCAGAGCCCTATTTTCATCACCTTGGCTTCACCATGCTAAACTGATTCAAACCAGAAAGTTACCAAGATCTATTCCAGATACCCGAATTTAGAAACCGTCATGAAATCTTTTTTCATGCAGGATGGAACCCTTTTCTCCATCAGCTACATGGATTTGATGAGGAAATCTCATTACTATTCGCAATGGGATTTGATGGGAGAGAAGCAAGGGTCGGCCATTTAGTTTTTCTGGTCACTGAGGAGTCGATTGCTTGCGCCATTAAGCTTCCCCGAGAGGGGGAACGTTGGCACAAACATTGGTTTGTCTCGAGAGCATCGCACAATTTCGCATTGAAACTTGAATGTTGTCATGTATCAGGCAGCAAAGGCTACCATCACAATTGGATCAAACTAGAATATCTCAATCCATTGACAGTCATTATCCACCTAGTTACCTACGAAGGTAAGTTTAGTATTTTCAAATCTTGTCATTTGCATCTATTGGCTCACTTTGTGGATCAGAAATACCTGAATTTCCCATTTTTCTTTCTGTGGAGTCTCGAAAAAATGTCGAATTTGGTTCAGAAGAACACCCTCGATCCCAAAATTAGCCTATACCACCATAGCATAATAAAACTTCTCATCCTTGATCAACTCAAGGAGTGAAACCAGACATGGGATACTTTCGTTTTCAAGGTCCTTAACCCTCATCTGAACATTTGCAAGTGCCCCCGATATCCTCATGGCCAAGATTCTAGTCCATCTCCATCAACAAGGAAGAAAACCCCCAATATAGTTCATTTAGATGATGATGTATCATAGGCAAGCCCATCTACATGATCTTCCCCTATTGTTCCTGCTGAATTCATACCTCTGTTATGACCTCGTACTAAGAAACAGAAGGTGGAATTTGCACAGACCATTCGTCAACCCCGTGTCCAGCCCTTGGTGCAGTCAAGCATCCAACCTGACATACAGAAAGACCATCCGGATAGTCCTACTGAAACACATATGCCTGACCCAGATTCGTCTTTATACGCATTGGCTAACCTTTCAGTCGATTTGTTGAATGACGCTACCCATGAAGGTATTTATACACCCATTCAATATTTAAACCTTGATAGTCAAGTTCCAGATGTCAATGTTGAAGTGCCTACCAAAGAAGAAAACCCTCCACAGGATTGCAACCAGTCCCGAGAACCATGTCAACCACTGTAGCCAACAATAGATCAACTAACCTCTGAGTTGACATAGTCGACAAAGGAGAATGAAGCGTATGTCAAGTTAATCTCAGAGATTTGAGAAGAAAACAAAGCATTGCGGTTACAGATTAAGACTATGGAGGACCTTCACAAGAGCGTAAGTACATCATAGAGGGATCAACAAGCAAGGCGTGCCCTTTTGAAGGCACATGATAAGAAGCTGAAGTATAAGCTACTTGATTCATCAACAAGGTTGAAGGTAGCTGCTAGCGCAGTTCTACCTTCTTCCTAGTGATATCTCTTACTTTGTACCAGTGGGACCTGGCATCCTTTTGGTTTGGGGGTATGTTGAGCCCCATTTTGTCACCATTTTTGAGCTAAAAACCTTATGTATTAACGCATATTTTGTTATCTTTTGGCGTCTTTTGCATCATACAAATTACCATTCAGCTTCAGTTATGATCTTATTTTGGATTTATTTAAGATTGATTCATTCTTGATTATTTTATTGTTTTAATGAGTAAATTCGATTTTAATTGATGTAATTGCTAACAAATGCATTTGTTAATTGCAGATCCTACTTTTTGGGCGAGCTTGACACACAGAGACACATTCAGCTAGATATGCGCATAGCATATCCATCTTGTCATTTAGCTCACTAAAACAACCGCGCGTTGTGTTGGAGACATTTACCACCATACACACTCAATTTGGTCAATTTGGCCTAGTTAAACCACTATCCTAAGTTTTATTGACTTAATTGACATTAGAGGATCACTAGATGACATCAGCTAGATCACACCCATGCCTACCTTCAGTCAAGGAGGCTAACTTAGCCTTCTCCTACATTCGGGGAGGCTAACTGGAGCACTTCGGGGGTGATATGAGTGTCATTAATGCCCTATATTGCTAATTGATGGTTACAATAAGTTAAACAGAGCAGTGAAGGTGCCTTCCTTCATTAAATTGATTATTTAATGAACTGGAGTCAACAGGGGCGCCTCCAACCACTTCTGATGTTTAGTTACACTTCAGTTAACCTCATCGGGGTTCATTGGAGTCATTGATGCGCTACCACTTGATGGTTGGCTTGTTGTGACATGTGTCTAACCTACTTTCAGTTAGACTCAGTCATTTATTGCACACCGACTTCAGTTAGGGCTCAGTTGCGTCAATTAGGGTTTTGATCAGTGCTTGAGTGTTGACCGTGTCTTACATTTAGTTAAGTTAGACTCACTCATTCAATTCGAATGACCTCCTTGGGAATTCGAATTGCTTTTTCATTCATGCTTGCAACATGATCTTGTATTGTATTACTCATTCTTTGTGTGAATATACAGAGCGGCTACTCATTTTGTAGCACAATTACACCATTTTCATGCCTTATTGTTATTAATATTTGATGAGACTTGTGTTTAGTCCCTAGATTACTGTGACATATTGATATGGTATCAGAGCACACTGCGGGACGAAGCTCAGATCTCTCAAAAACAAGGTTTTTGACAGTTTTTGCATGAAAATTGAGTAATAGCTCAAAAATCCAGCACTGCACCAGAAGCCAAGGCTTACCACTTAATACCCCAAGTAAGGAACTTGTTGATCAAGCTTGCTTGATTAACTATGCTGGGTGTGATGAAAGCCTAAAATGTGCAGGCTGTCCGACCTTACATTGCCCCTTTTGTTGTGATTTTCAGGTTTTTAACAAGTGAAAGCATTCACTCCAGCAGATTCAGATGGCTTCTTCCGTAGATCTTTTGACTCCGTTCAATTTACACTCATGGAAAGGAGACATGGAGATCCAGCTACATTCCAAAGGACTCTATAGGGTCACCATGGACACTGAAGAAGACCCTGGTTCTGCAATAGACAAATCTAGATTTTTGAACAAGAAGGATGAAGCATTCAGATTCTTGTGCCTCTCTGTTTCTCGGAATCTTGTTTTCTATCTTTCCGGATTGAAGACTCCAAAGGAAATTTGGGACAAATTGGAAACCTTGTATGGAAAGCAATATGATTTGAGAGTTTACCAGCTCAAAAATGAATTGATGTCTCTCCAGCCTTCCAATTTCGAGACCTTGAATGATTTTTTCACAAAGTTCAAGAACATTGTCTTACTGTTGAAGCAATGCAAAGTGGAGAAGGAGGATGATCAACTCATCCTCGCCATACTATCCAAAATTGGAGCCAATTATTCAGTTTTTGTCTCTACATTCCATGCGGGGAAGCTCACAACCCTTGGATGGAAGATGCCTACACTCAATGCCTTCATTGAGTCCCTAACAAGTGAACATGATAAGCTTATCCAGATGGGGATCATCAGATCCTCCCGTGATGAAGCCCTCTATGTCTCGGGGCCCAAATATCTGAAGGGTAAAGGAAAGCAGCAAAAGAACCCAAAAACTAAATTCGAAGCTCCTAAGCCTAAAGTTGAAAACCAGCAGCATGACGAGTCTTCCGGCTCAAAGAAGAACAAAGGGAAAGGGCATCATGGAAAGGAAAAAGTCAAGTGTTCATACTGCGGGAAGGGATTCCACCCGAAACATGCCTGCATGAAGAAGAATCTTGATGAAGCTACCTCTCTTCTTGAGAGAAATCACATCAATCTTCCAGAAAGCTTTCAGAGGAGAGATCAACAAGATTGGGAACCAAAGCATGAAAAAGGTCATGCCCTCATGGCAAGCACTTCAAAGTCCAAAGCAGTCTTGATTGATTTTGGGGCTTTGAACCACATGATGGCTGGAAGAGACTCATTTTCATCCTTGGAGACCGACAAAATCCATCCCCATCCACATGGGAGATGACTCCACCATCATTTCAGAAGGACAAGGTACGGTTGATCTTGAGAATGGCTATTTTTCAAATGTTTTGTATGTACCGTCTCTGGAATCAAATCTCCTTAGTGTCTATCAGATGACACATACAAGAGTGCCTAAGAGAGTATCTTTTAGCCTGAATGATGTTGAGATAACGGAACTCACATCCAGGAAACTCATTGCTAAAGGCCTTGCAAACCATCATGCAAAAGCCCATGAGTTCTCCCACTTTGTGGCAGATGCAAAGCCCATTGCACTGCTAACTCATGGAAATGAAGTTAGTAGGATCTGGAATGAAAGGTTTGGCCATCTAAATTTCAAATATTTGCAGAAATTGCAGAAAAACTCCATGGTTGAAGGCCTCCTGGTCATCAAGGAAATCACTGGAATTTGCAAGGGTTGTGTGGTTGGAAAACACCCTGAGCACAAGTACGATCGGGGGAAGGCAAATTGAGCTACATTCATATTGGGGATGATACATTCTGATATTAGTGGTTTGATTCCTGTCACATCCATGAATGGATCAAGGTATCTTCTGACTTTTATTGATGATTTTTCAAGGTACACATGGGTCTTCTTTCTCAAAAAGTCTGAAGTATGTGAAAAGTTCTCTGAACTGAAGGCCTTGATCGAGAATGCCTCTGGGCTTAAGATCAAGATATTGAGATCTGATAATGGTGTGGAGTATGCCAGTAATGAGTTGCTGCACATATGCTCCCAAAGTGGTATTCAGGTCCAACATTCAATTCCCTACACCCCCCAGCAAAACGATGTAGCAGAAATGAAGAATCGATCTCTCAAGGAGATGACCACCTGTATGTTGGAATCAAAGAAGTTGGCTGCAAATTTGTGGGCTGAAGCCATGCATGTTGCAGAATACATTTAGAATAGAGTGCCACACTCATCCATGAAAGGGAAGACCCGTTTCGAAGCATACTTCAGACACACGCCAGATGTGTCGAACTTGCGGGTGTTTGGGTCCACTGCATGGGCCCGAATTGCACTTGATAAAAGGAGGGATTTGCAACTGCAAAGCATAGAATGTATGTTTATTGGGTATCCTAATGAATCAAAAGGTTTCAAGCTGCTGGATATCAAAACAAAATATATCATCATTGAAAGGAGTGTCAAGTTCGATGAGCCTCTTCAGGAGGTGGAACTAGTGAAGGAGAAAACTGATGAATTTCCTTCCCATTCTACTGAATATTTGGATGATGAAATTGGGGGTGATGACTCTGATTTGGATCCTTTGATTTCTGATATCAGTGTGTAGAAAACATAATATGATGAACCAAAACCTGAAGTACAAAATTATCTTCCCACATGGGCCCGACAAACACTCTCCTCTGCAGGAGATAACATTGGAAATCCAGATGATCCAAGGAGAACCCGGTCTGATTTCCAAAGAGCGGGTATTGCGCTCTCTTGTCCTGATAATTTGCTGTCCGAAACTTGTTATTTGATTATTAGTTCAGACACAAAATCCTACTACCATGCTCGGAAGGATCCGAGATATCAAGTTGCCATGGATGAAGAGATGAATTCTCTTCAGAAAAATACTACTTGGGAGCTAGTTTCTCTTCCTCTGGGAAGGAAATTGGTTCAATGCAAGTGGGTATTTCAGACCAAGGTTGCTGCTGATGGAAACACCTACAAATATAAGGAAATTCTGGTGGTAAAAGGTTTCTCTCAGGTCCAAGGTGTGGACTACCATGAGACTTTTGCACCGGTTGCAAAAATGGATTCCATCTGCCTAGTTTTGGCAATTTTAGCATCTAAGCACTGGGAAGTGCATCATATGGATGTTAAGTCAGCCTTTCTGCAAGGATATATTCATGAGGAGATATACATGAATTATCTTGAGGGATAAATCTCTGATCCATCTTTGGTTTGCAAGCTAAAGAAGTCACTATATGGGTTAAAACAGGCCCCAAGAGAGTGGTATTCCAAGATGGATGCATTCCTTCTGTCGCAAAACTTCCAAAGGTGTAGATCAGATACAAATGTGTATATACAACAGTCTGATAGTAATTTGATTATTATTGTTTTATATGTTGATGACTTTCTGATCATAGGTAGCACATTTGCTTCTATTTCAGCCATCAAAACTGCTCTCCACAATGCATTTGAAATGAGCGATTTGGGGCTCTTAAAACAATTTTTGGGGCTCTAAATTGAGCAAAATTCTGATGGGATAATGGTCACTCGGTCCAAATACATATCAGACCTGTTATTCAAGTTTAACATGGCTGAATGTAGGCCTGCACCATTCCCTTTCCTTTCAGGGATCAGCCTTGAAGAAGGAAAATGCACACCTACCATGGAATGCACTATCTATCGGCAGCTGATTGGTAGCTTGTTGTACTTGACACATTCTCAGCCCGATATCTGTTATGCCATGAATGCTGTATCAAGATACATGCAGCAGCCTCATGATCTTCATTGGAAGGCATCCAAGAGGATCCTCCAGTATATTCAGGGAACCAGGACCTACGACATTCACTATGCTGCAGACTCCGAGCTAGAGCTGGTTGGATACATAGATTTCGATTGGGAGGGTGATTCTATTTATCGGAAGTCTACTTCTAGATATGTATTCATGTTTGGTGGTGGCCCCATTTTCTGGTCTAGCAAAAATCAGGCTACCATAGCATTATCTTCAGCAGAGGTCGAGTATCGAGGAGCTGTGATTGATTGCATTGAAGCAGTTTGGTTGCAAGGCATTCTTTTAGAGTTTGATCTTGGTAGTACTTTGTCCATTGTCCTCTTTTGTGACAATCAAAGTGCTATTAAGATATCCACATATCCAGTTACTAGGCAGAGGACCAAGCATGTAGATATCCACATGTACTATATCAGGGAGCTAGTGGATGACAGGACCATCATTTTGCAATAATGGCCGACTGATGAGCAGATTGCAGACATCTTCACCAAGAGATTTTTAGAAAAGAAGTTCACTTACCTATGTTCACTATTGGGGGTGAGTTCATTAGGGTGATCCAGACTACTTTTAGTGTTCAGCTTGAGGGGGGGTTTTTCCCACTGGGTTTTCCCTCTTTTCCTCACTTAGTTTGTTTTTTAGCATTGTTTTCAGTTTCAGTGTTGTACATGGTGACCTATGGCCTTAGTTTCCAGGGCCCTAGCATTTTTATGCATTTTATGTTTTCTAACTCCTCTTGAGTATAGCTTAAGGGGGGGTGTTGGAGACATTTACCACCATACACACTCAATTTGGTTAATTTGGCCTAGTTAAACCACTATCCTAAGTTTTATCGACTTAATTGACATCAGAGGAGCACTAGATGACATCATCTAGATCACACCCATGCCTACCTTTAGTCAAGGAGGCTAACTTAGCCTTCTCCTACATTCAGGGAGGCTAACTGGAGAACTCCGAGGGTGATATGAGTGTCATTAATGCCCCATATTGCTAACTGATGGTTACAATCAGTTAAACAGAGCAGTGAAGGCACCTTCCTTCATTAAATTGATTATTTATTGATTATTTAATGAACTAGAGTCAACAGGGTCACCTCCAACCACTTTTGATGTTCAGTTACACTTCAGTTAACCTCATCGGGGTTCATTGGAGTCATTGATGCACTACCACTTGATGGTTGGCTTGCTGTGACATGTGTTTGACCTACTTTCAGTTAGACTTAGTCATTTATTGCACATCGACTTCAGCTAGAGCTCAGTTGAGTCAATTAGGGTTTTGATCAGTGGTTAACGTGAGTGTTGACTATGGCTTACATTTAGTTAAGCTAGATTCACTCATTCAATTCGAATGACCTCCTTGGGAATTTGAATTGCTTTGTCATTCATGCTTGCAGCATGATCTTGTATTGTATTACTCATTCTTTGTGTGAATATACAGAGTGGCTACTCATTTTGTAGCACAATTACACCATTTTCATGCCTTATTGTTATTAATCTTTGATGAGACTTGTGTTTAGTCCCTAGATTAATGTGACAGATTAATACGTTGGAACTAATTGATTCTCCAATATTTAAGTATGGAGTGACCTGTAAACCGCTTGTTGTACACATGTCGAAGTGTTAGCACGAGCCTTGTTCTAGAAGGTTTCCAGTATACTTCTCTGATTGACATCACGACACTAGTTCATGCTAAAGAAGGGAAGCATGTACACCACCTCATGCCCGATGGAAACCAACTTGCGATAAGGGAGGAAAAATGACTGTGTGATGGCATTGGAGCAATGGATTGTAATGGTGGTTGACTCATCTCAAAGAGAAGTCGACCATTGAATGGTCAACTTGCTCGCTTTCTCAAAACTCTATATAAGAACACTTGTAGGCGAAAAGGAAGTTAGTAGTTTTTAGCTCAACAAGTTTTTATGTAATTCAGACTCTGTAATACTCGTTTATTATTTTTAATGGAAGTTCTGTTACATTGTCTACGATCGTGTTTCGTTAACTTTTAGCAGGCTGTGAATCTGTTTGTTGGGAGGCCCCCATGCCAATCAGAGTTTTATATTTTCATATAGTCTTTGTCATTTCCCTTCTTTGTAATTAGTATAGTTTTGTTCATAGATTGTTTATGTAATTCCATTCTTGTAATCGTTGATATTATTTCTTGTAGCTTAGATTTCATTTCAATATTATGATGTTTATATAGTCCTTCATTTTAAGTTAGCAACCGGTTACATATAGACTAGATTGTAATTCCTTTTGATGCATTTCCAGTTCATTGTTTGATTCAATGTTAATAGAGTAAACTGCTTCAATACTATAGAATTTAATCATAATTAGTTTCAATTTTGCTAATTCTTATTATGTTATGAATTTATTTAATTTCCAATTTCTTTTCGAATTGAAATAGGTAATGATGTTTTCAAATTATGAATTGTATTTGAATTATCTTGTAGAGTAAATGTAGTTGTTAAATAGGTTTAAATTCCTGTATGTACATTCTAGTTATTACATGCATGAGTCTGCTGGCCCGAGGTCATCTAGATTAATCATTTTTTCAAAGTTTTAAGTGTTTTTGTATACAGACTGTCATACAGACAGTCTTTTTTGTTTGTTATACAGACTCCCATTTCAACCTGTTGTCCAGTCTTTCATCCAGTCCTTGGCATATTTTACATAGTTTAAGTCTGTTTTCTTCAGTTCCTTGAGTATGTTTTGATTAGAATAGTTAGACAATGATTATATTTCCTTTTAAGAGTCTGTGATCAAATTATCTAGAGTACTTATTAATTCTTTATTTCTTTCTACCATATGATTATGTCTTTTAATATTAGATTGAATTGATTTCATTTCTTTATATGTGATTCCGGGTTAGTTATATTAATAATTTGGTAGATATGTTGATAGGTTATATATAGAAGTTGTTTTTTAGTTAGATGGTTACTAAATAGGAATTAAGATCATCTTCATTAGGTTTTCTGTTTGTTTATAAGTTAGGTCCTCTCCTTTGCATTTCTGTTTTGTATTTTGTTAAGTGTCCATGACATAAAGAACCATGTTTACCATTACTTGCAACTGGACATTTCTTAGTTTGCATATTTTCATAGAGGTAAAGTTAGACTTGATTCCCTGTAGTTTCTATACCTCATTTGAAAGCCATTTTTACTCTCCTTCTACCCCTGTCCCAGTCACTGTAAATGCTTATCCCCAAAACAACCCAGGAGAGTGGAATTAGTCTGAGTTGCCATGTATATCCTTAGTTATATATCCTAGTTGATGTAATTTTGTAAATTCTCTTTTGTATAGTTAGCTTTCAAAGTTGTTTAAAGTAGTAGAATATATCTTAAGGGATAGTTTATTATTATAAGGTTATCTTGTTTTTATTTGCATCCCTCCAATAAGTATGTATAAATTAGAGTAGTATAACTAGATACTACACTAGTCTAGTCCTTTGTCCTAGCTTAATTTTCTTAACCGTTGAATTCTTGGGAGTCTGACTCTGTTTCTTGTTTTGAAAGATCTTTTGATCTGTGTTTGTTACAATATTGCCACGACATCTTAGGAATCCTTCTTCCTTCGCATATATTTTATAGCAACTCCAAGCTTACAAACCCTGGTCGATAATTGAATATTAGGTAAAACTATTCAAGACAATATTTTCCCAACACAGGTAAATACCAAGTTAAAGATATGTATGTATATATCGAGCCTCTTATTGATGAAATACTAAATATATGTAATGACATCACTATGTATGATGTATCTAGACCAATACGACATAGGCAATTTCAATTCCATGCAATGCTTGTATGGACAATACATGATGCCACAGGGTTAGCCCATTTTTGTGGTATGTAATTATAACATCCACTTTAATAGTATTTAATTTCATGAAGTTATATTTTTTTCCAAGGAAAAAATGTTTTATTCATGTAGAATAACATTGAATGTCCTTGAAGGACTTACACAAAGCTCCATGAGCTAACAATCCTTCATTTGGTATTCATAATATTTCCTCCTTACATAAGAGGCTTGAAAAAAACATATTTACTATAATTTTCCCTTCAATCCTTTGTTCTTCGAATTCCTTCCTGGCTGCATTGCTGCAAAATTTTCTGTAAATGATAGAAAATGCCTTTGTACTAATTATGCTTGTATCTTCATATCAATAAAAATATTTTAAACAGAGCTATGTAATGTTCATTCTCCCTCTGTGTTCCTCCTCTACGATAGTTCCCGGGGCCAGAAGTAACTCACCCTTCGAGAGAGTATCGACCTCTTCATTAAGCTCCCGATAAACATGTATGAAGGAGATAAATCAAAACATTCTGATTTGTCTCTTTATTTCTGAAAGTAGATGTTGAAGATGGGGAGCTCTTATATGTATCTAGTTATTTTCTCATTCAATGAACTTTTTTGAATCACCAAAGATTTGTAGATGGAGGATGTTTTGAGTTAGAGCTGCATTAAGGACTTACCATAAAGCTGATAGTTCTGCATTATTATTGGTGCAGTGTCCCTATCATATTTTATTAAAATGTGTTCCTCTTCTATTATGTAAAGGATTTATCTAGATCCCCTCAGGGGTGGATCCCCTTGGCTTTCTATGCCAAAGAAATACCAAGGGATTCTTTTATCAATGCTTGGGTTCTTTAGAATTTGAGTCCTTTTCTGATTATCCTCTGTTTTATACTCCCTTGACCACTCTAAAATCATTGCATTGGTTATCTCAGTTGGTATTTTTCGGTTCTAAAATGTGGCTGTATTTCTTTCCCACCAAACTCCATAAATAAACAGAGCAGGGTAGGTGTCAAATTTTTGTGCCGTGATATTTGTCCACCAGCTTCTACAACAGTCAGACTCGCCACACTTGCACGAACTCGACACACTTGTGTAAACTCGACATACTCGCAAGGACTTGGTGCGAACTCGCCATTGACTCGGCAAGCACAAAAAATATCACGACAGACATCTTTGCCAAGTATTTGCCACAAACTTAAAAAATGGTCACGATAGACGTCTTTGTTAAGTCTTTTCCACAAACATAAAAAATGGTATGTCGTTTAAGGGAAAGAGTCTTTCCGAAAGACAACACGTGCTCTCAGGTCGAAAATTCAAAGGTTGTGCGCTCTACCCACGTTGATTTCCAATATTGGTCACCACATCAATGAAGACTTTAAATTCGGTCGCTAATCCAACGAAGTTCTCATTGGTATGTTGCAGCCACATCTCACAAGTTATCACCGATATACTACGGCCAAGTCCCAATAGCTCCTTTCTCGTTGGTGTGTTGCGATGATAGGTTGATTTAAAATTACAAAGGAGAGGTATAATTTGAAAATACGATGGTTTTTTAGTTTTAAAGGGGGGAGGTAATTTGTTGTTCAACCTCACCTCTAAGTGTTCTTAATATGAACAAACGTACAAATAAAAGGTGGGGAAGTGGTCATGCCATTGGCATGTCCTTTCCCATTTAAATACAAGTCTGTGTGGAAGTTTCCCATTTAAATACAAGTCTGTGTGGAAGGGATTTTATGGGGCATGCTTACGTGAAGGGGATGTTTTGTCATGGAGGTTCCCCCTTAAAAATATATATATTTTTTTAATTTTTCCTTTTTAATATATTTTTATATTACAACATCTTAGATGGATTGGAAATGACATTAAGCTCTTTTTTTTCCTAAAATTTATCATATTTTATAATTTTTTTCCTATTTGTTGAGTCTTGCCGAGTTTGTCTTGGGTCTTTCCCGAGTCGACGAGTCAACTGCCAGCCGAGTCTTTGCCGAGTCCGTGTCGTGCAACATTGCCAGTGACCATAGGAGTACTAAAAGGTTTGGATTATTCCATTTTCATTTTTTTCAACATTTCTTTGATTTTCATTTCTTTGAGAAATGAAAATCCCCTTTTCTGATTGAGATACTTGCAGTAAACCTAAAAAGAATGTTAGTTCTCCTAACATTGACATTTCGAATTATTTCTTCATTTCTAATGCAAAGTTCACATTCATAATTTTTAGATCACTTCCAAATATGATATCATCTACATAGACTAATACAATGATCATATTTTCATTTTCAAATTTTATGTACAAATTACTGTCAGTGGCCCCTCTTTTATATCCTTCTTGTTTTAAATAATTGTCAAGTCTAGAGAACCATGCCCTTATAGATTATTTAAGGCCATAGAGCGCTTTCTTAAGTTTGCACACATAATCTATGTTTTCTGACAAGAGAAAGCCTTCAAGATGCTCATTATAGACTTCTTCTTCAAGTTCTCCCTAAAGGAATGCAGATTTTACATCCATTTGATATACTTTAAAGTTTTTGTAGCATGCAAAACCTAAGAACATCCTAATGGCTTTGAGTCTTGCCACAAGTGCAAAATTTTCTTCAAATTCAATGCCTTCTACTTGAGCATATCCTTTACATACTAATCTAGCCATGTTTCTTGTCACATGACCATGCTCATTGAACTTGCTTTTAAATATCCATTTGGTTCAATAACGTTCATATCCTTAGTTCTTGGGACAAGTTACCAAGTTTAGTTCTTTTCTATTTGATCAAGTTCATCATTCACGGAATTGATCCAATCCTCACTTTTGAAAGCTTCTTTAAATGCTTTGGGTTCTACTATCGAAAGTAATTCTTGTTCTTAATCAAATAATTTTCTTCTTGTTTTAACTCCTGATTCTTTGTCACCAATTATTTGGATTTCAGGATGATTTTTTTGGACCCATCTAGATGATGTTTTTTGTGTCTGATCTTGGGGAATCTTCATTCTTATTTTCATGTGACTCTTCTTCCTCTACCTTTTCTTCTTCTTCTTCTTCAAAATGTTCTTCCTGTTGTGTACTTCCTTCCTTATCTTTATCATCCATTTCTTCATCATCCACACTTTTTTGAATTTGTATTCTTCTTGGTTTAGTATCATCAATAGCTACATTTGCACTTTCTATGATCTTGTGCAACCTTATATTATAACATCGATATGCCTTTTTGGTGGAAGAATATCCAAAAAATATGCCTTCATCGGTTTTAGAGTCAAACTTCCCTAGATTATCATCATCTCTTTTTATGTAGCATTTACTTCCAAAAGCTCTAAAATATTTTACTGAATCCAGTCTTCCAAACCATATCTCATAAGGAGTTTTGTCACTATTCACTCTGATCTGTCCTCCGTTTTGTTCATAGACATCTATATATATTTCTTCTCTCCAATAACCATTAGGAAGTTTTGCTTCATTAAGCATAGTTCTAGCTACTTCTTGGACTGTCTTATTCTTTCTCTCAGCTACTCCATTTTTCTGAGGAGTTTTTGCTGCTGAGAACTGTCTCTTGCTTCCATGATTTTCACAAAACTCATTGAACTCATTTGAGGTGAATTCCCCGTCATTTTCTGATCTTATACATTTAATTTTGTGATTTATTTCATTTTCAACAAGGGCTTTGAAGGCTTTGAATTTCATAAAGCCTTCTGATTTTTATTTAAGAAAAGTCACCCAAGTCATCCTTGTATAGTCATCGATGAATAACATAAAGTAATATTTCACCTTGAAGCTTGTTCTTGTTTGCTTCCCATGAAGACAATGTATACAAACATGATTTGGTGCTTTTATAATCTTTGGAAGATTTCTTACAGCTCCCTTCTGACTAATTTTTACAAGATTGTTAAATTTTAGGTGCCCCATCCTTCTATGCCATGGCAAACTTTCATAAATTTGGCTCATATAACATTTTTCTTCATTTTATAGAATATACACATTGCTTGGATTTCTCACAGCAGTTCCAACAAGTTTTCCTGAATCTTTTCTTCTGATTTCACACTTCTTGGAATCAAATATACATATGTTTCCTTGATCACATGTTTGGATCACACTCAAAATATTAGGTTTTAAGTTCTCTACAAGAAGAACGTTTTCATCTTTCATCTTGTCTCTAATAACCACAGTACCCTTCCCGATTATTTTATAGGATAGATTATCTCCAAAGGTGACTTTTCCTTTTTGCTTCCTTTTTAGGCTTAGGAACTTAGTTGGGTCACCTGCCATGTGTTTTGAGCATCCATATCCATATTCCATAGATTTTGTTTTTCTGTAGAACACAGAGCTAATGAACATTCCACATCATCCCTATTTTTCCAAGCTACCCCTTTTCCTTTGCAATGATATTTTGAGATGTCATCCATATGAATTACTAGTTTGCACTTTCTAGCAATGTGTCCTTGATTACCACATTTGTAGCATTCTGTACTATAACTCTGTAAAGGAGAAAAATAATTGTAGTTTCTTCCTTTTGGATTGTTTCTGGTAATATTTTTCTTATATAAAGAAGTATGTGATGTAATCCCTTTCTCCACAGGAGTCTTTACTTTACAATTTCTAGCAATATGTCCAAAATTGTTACAAGTGTAACAATTTCCTAAAAAGGGTTGTTGATGTTTACTTGTCACTGGTCTTTTAGGAATCAAATGTGTTCTTTTTAAGGAAGAAACAAATTTCTTACTTTCTTCTCTTTGGCTCATGAGTACAACAACAAAGCTTCTTTTATTTCCATTTTGATTTGTCCAAGACGAATATCCTAGTTTTTCTTTGTCAAACCCTAATCCATATTTGTTGCTTGATGGTATTTGAACACTTAGGATTTCATCTAAATTCCTTGAACTATTTTCAAACCTTGATTTGATTGATTCTTCATCCAATTTCTTTCTAAGGTGCCTAATGTCTTGTTCAAGCCTTTCAGATTCTTGTATTCTCGTTTTGATCTGCTGTTCTAGATCATTTTTAGCCCTTTCGACCTCTAGGACCTGATTTTTTAAGTCAACAATCATTCTTTCAACAACTTTGTTTTTCTCTTCAAATTCTATCATGTGAGTTTTTGATTTTTTGTATATCCTTCTATACTTCTCTAATTCTTCATGAGCATTTATAAGTTCTGCTCCAAGATCTACCACATCTTCTATTTCTTCTTTAGGGATTTCGCTTTCGAAACCCATGAATAGGACTTCAACATCTTCACTTATTTCATCATTTTCACAATCTTCTTTGGAGTAGAGGTTTTTCTTATTTTTCTGAAACTTCTTCTTGTATATGTTCATATTCTCTTGATCTTTCTTATGACAGCAAGGTTCTTCATCATATCTATCCACTTGTTTTGGGTAAGGACAATTTTTGGCAAAATGTCCAATCCTTCCACAGTTAAAACATTTCAAGGGTAGCTTCCCTTTGTATTTGCCAATGGCTCTCTCAAGTTTCTTGGTGAAGAGAGATTCCTCATCATCTAGGTCCTCAGTTTGGATCTTGGATTCAGATTTAAAAGCTGCTTCCTTCTTTGATGATCCATTTTGTCCTGTTCTCATCTCATATGCAGTGAATATCTCATGTAGTTCATCTACTGCCATATGTTTAAGATCAAATCATTCTTCTAGAGAGGATACATTTGAGTCATATCTCATTGGCATGGTTCTAAGTACCTTGTCGACTACGTCTTTCTCTTTAATTTCTCCTCCAATGCCTCTAATGGAATTAACAATTTCATTTACTCTTAGAAGATATTCTGCAATATTTTCTTCCTCTTTCATTTTTAGGGTTTCAAACTGTCTTTTGTAGGTCTAGAGTTTGGATTCCTTGAAATTGGGTGCTCCTTCATAGACACATTTTAGTTTTTCCTAGGCATGTTTGGATGTTTTGCATTGCATGACTTTTACAAGTACTGATTCTATCAACCCACTCAAAATTGCATTTAGAGCTTTTGCATTGGCCTCATATAGGCTTAGTTCTCCTTCATCTATAGGTACGTCATCTGGTACTTTATGTTATGTTTCAATAGTCCTCGAAACTTTGTATCCAAGAGCCATTAGATGGCACTTCATTCTTACGCTCCAATATGCATAATTATCTCCAGTAAATAAAGGAGGTATGTTGGTGGCTAATCCTTGTTGATCCATAGTGATTTTCAATAGGATATTCCTTCTAGTGATTAAGCTGTAGTGAAGGATCCTGCTCGGATACCAATTATTGGAATACTAGACAATACTGAGAGGGGGGGAGTGAATCAATATTTATAACTTTTAACAATCTAAACCACTTTTAATATATTCATTAACACACATGATCAACAAAAGCACACATAACACAAATTTATCACATGATCAACTACATCTTTCTCTTTGATTTCTCCTCCAATGCCTCTAATGGCATTAACAATTTCATCTACTCTTAGAAAATATTCTGAAATATTTTCTTCCTCTTTCATTTTTAGGTTTTCAAATTTCCTTTGTAGGTTTGAAGTTTAGATTCCTTGACTTTGGGTGCTCCTTCATAGGCACATTTTAGTTTTTCCCAGGCATGTTTGGATGTTTTACATTGCATGACTTTTACAAATACTGATTCTGTTAACCCACTCAAAATTGCATTCAGGGATTTTGCATTGGCCTCATATTGGCTTAGTTCTCCTTCGTCTATAGGTACATCATCTGGTACTTTATATTCTATCTCAACAGTCCTCCAAACTTTGTATCCAAGAGCCATTGGATGGTACTTCATTCTTACACTCCAGTATGCATAATTATCTCCAGTAAATAAAAGAGGTCTGTTGGTGGCTAACCCTTGTTGATCCATATTGATTTTTAATAGGATCTTCCTTCCAGTGATTAAGCTGTAGTGAAGGATCCTGCTTTGATACCAATTGTTGGAATATTGGACAATACTGAGAGGGGGGGGGTGAATCAGTATTGTTAACTTTTAACAAATTAAACTACCAATTTATTCATTAACACACATGATCAACCTGAACACATAGAACACAAAATTATCTTGGAAGCCCAATTGCGTAAACCACCAATACTTCCTATTACTGCAAAATTATATTTTACAAATAGTTTTTACCTACTACTACAGACAAGGATGGTACTACACACTATTTACCAGCAACTACTGGAAGGAGGATAAGACCCCCTGGTTTATTAGATGCTACTAAAAGGATGCTACGACACCTTATTTACCATTTTCCATTGGAAGGAGGTTACAACCCCCTTGCAGGCCCGTTGCCTACCCTAGCGCCTCCCTACTGCCCTTATATGGTAATTTGATCTCTGACTGTTCTACATCAATCGATTTGTCAATTGAATGTACATAGACACTTATTTGAAGGTTTAAATAATTGTTTATATACCCTCAAACATATCTCTTCATTCAACAGTCACATATCTTCATCGTGATTCTTCACAGACAAATAAACTAATTCGAAATTACCTATCTATTTTTAACTCTGTTTAATTTATTAGTCAAAATATTTTGCAGCGTCCTTTCTTCAACAAACTCTTCACACCAGATATTTCCCACATTGACAGTGACCTTAAGCAGTTTCCTTTCTGCAACGTCCTTTCTGCAATTCTCTCTGCAACAAATCTTTTCTGCATTGAACTTTCTGCAATCAACTTTCTGCAATGACCTTTCTGTAATGACCTTTCCGCAATTTGTGGGAACTCATTCCTTCTGCAATTGCGGGTTGCGGATTGCGGATGTGCACTTTGACTCTTCTTGAAATTGTTTTCGCAATTATCTTTTTGCAATAAAAAACTTCTTCCTTCTGCAATTTTGGATTGTGGATTGCGGATATGCATTTTGACTCTTCTTGAAAATTGCTTCCGCAAATATCTTTCCACAATCAAAAACTTCTTCCTTCCACAATTGTGGATTGCGGGTAGGAATTTTGACTTTTCTCGAAATTGCTTCCGCAATTCGTCTTCTGCATGACTTCTTCTGCACTCTATTGGTTGCAGATTGTAGATACCTTCCGCTTTGCAGATTGCGGATTGCAGTTTCCTTCCGCATTGCGGATTGCAGATTCCTTCCACATTACAGATTATAGATTGCGGATGTGCTTCCTAACTTTTTCAAAATGGGCTTCTGCAAATCTCTTTCTGCAACTTCTGTGAACCATCGATTGTTTTGCGGAATCCTCCTCATCTGTTGATCAGTTATTAGACTCTCCTAGTGAGGTCAGCCCTGTAAGAGTAAAAGTCAAGTGGAAAACAAGTATAAATAGAGAGTGAGGCTCTCTATTTGAAACACACACTCTCTCAACTGTAGCGCATGAGTGGGAGAAGAGGATCTCGCAGAAGTGAGAGAGAGAACAACTGTCGAAGATCATCTTTGTATCTTTGGGTTTTACTTTTGCTATTGGTGCTCATTCTATCTCTAAGGAAGTTGCGGGGTTTCCTCCTTCATGGTTTCCCCGAGGAAAAATCTTTGTGTCTCTTGTCTCTTGTGATTATTGTTGTGCATGTTATTCTATCAGATAAGATCCTAGATCATATTGATTAAATGATAAAAATATAACAGTATACAAACAGTAATGTGTACAAGAGCATGCTTAAACCATGATGTGTGGATGCATTAACTATGGTATGTGAACAACATGTATGATACATACATTGATTTATTTTGATACTCTCCCATAGAACTCTCTATGATGCATAGTCTGCTATACACTCTGATTTGATGATACATGCTTGTTTTCTCCTTCATGGTTTCCCCGAGGAAAACTCTTTGTGTCT
>LPNX010152852.1:145413-300861 GCA_001517045.1 Pseudotsuga menziesii | reverse complement strand
CAGATAAGATCCTAGATCATATTGATTAAATGATAAAAATATAACAGTATACAAACAGTAATGTGTACAAGAGCATGCTTAAACCATGATGTGTGGATGCGTTAACTATGGTATGTGAACAACATGTATGATACATACATTGATTTATTTTGATACTCTCCCATAGAACTCTCTATGATGCATAGTCTGCTATACACTCTGATTTGATGATACATGCTTTGATAATATTGATGACATCATGCATGCCATGGTGTGATGACATACTTCTATGCACTATGATGTGTGCTTGTTACATACACATTACATGTTGATGATGATTGCACGTACTTGATGATGATAGTACTTACTGGATGATGATGGTTCATACTTTATGACATGGGTGCACACCTATGATGATGCAAGCAGAGAAGAACTATTTGGTCAATGATTCCATATGACGATCTGTACAAGGATGTACGTAAGCAATGTGTGGAAGTGACATATACATGGATGATTTGGCAGTGATCAGAGTGTAGAGGTTATCAGCAACAGATTCAGAGTTTGGTATGTGACAGTTCCACAGGATCGACAATCTCTTTCTTACCAGGGTGGCAGGATGTGGCAAGGAAAGGAGGTCGTAGGCTCCTTCCGGTTGAAGCCAGAGAACTAGGGAGCTGTAGCTTCCTTCAGGTTGGTGCCTGTAAATCAGGGGGTTGAATCCTCCTTCTAGTTGCAACTGGAAAATTGAAATATTTATAATAAGGGGGGTTTTTGCCTCCTTCCAGTTATTTATGGCAAACTACTTTTAAAAGGATTTCATGGTTTTACCCCGAGAACTTGGGTTTCCACGTAAAAAATTATTGTGTACTGTGCAGCTTGTTATTTGTATACACATTGATGATGTGCTGTGATTGGTGATCAACAACCTGCTTTTGATTAAAATTTTATATTGTACAAATATTGATTCAACCCCCTCTCAGTATTTGAACAAGAACAACTATGAAAAATCCCAAACCCAACCTTCTCTAAGGCATTCTATCACCACAACAACCAATACTAAGGGAAAACATAAGGGAATAAGAATAAGAATGAGAAGAATGGAAATATGGGAAATAATAACAATAACAATGTTGGTGAGGGTAAGAAAGAAAAAAGAAAGAAAAACTTTCCATTTAGGATTTGCATGGATGATCACCTAAATTACTTATACCCCAAATTGTAGGTTGCTGAACAATAGTTGGCTCAACATGAAGCTGAGAAGCAACCAATTGTGCTAACTAATTTGTTCCATCCGCAGTAACACTAGATGATTTATACTGCTAAACCAACCTTTGTAACCTTGTAAGGGAAAAATCTAGGTGCCTCCTCGAAAGGGGGAAATTCAAGCCAAATCAAAGTATTCATGTGTCATTGGGAAACAAATCTCCAGAAGAGGAATATAAATTATGAGTCAAATACATCTGGATCCAAGGGAAAACAAGGTTCTGAGTCTGAAACAACTCAATCATTACACATAGAGAAACCAATGAATTATTTTATTCCCATAATATTGAATGATGTTTTGAAAAAGGCCATGTACAATCCAATTGCACTTGTTGCTCAAACTTGTAGTGCCGTGGAAGATCTAGATCAATATCCTGATGCAATGTCCACCCTCAAATTCCTCCAGAGTTGTCTTACTCAACGAACAACAAAAATTTCATCTATAGGGTCTATGGATCCTTTGGATAATCAATTATTGAAATTTTATTTGGATAATCAGAAGCCTTTCTTGGCTCATCATGCAACCTTTCAAATTTAATTTTCAACCAGTAGATCAAACATCCACCGAACAGTCGTATATGAAGGAGCATCCATATGTGTAATGTTATTATCGTGTTAGAAATCTATTGGATCTCATGAAGTTGTTCCCTCGGTAGGCATGTTAAAATATTTCGATGGTCAACTATTTCAACCCCATGGAATAATCTCGACTTTCCCAATAGAGTTAGTGGGAAAGACAATTAAAGTACAAGTGGAAGTTGTATATGCTCCACTAGACTAGAATATGTTACTAGGTAGAAGCTACACTCATTCCTTGATGGTTGTGGTGTCTTCGATATTTTATGTGATTAAATTTCTCCATGAAGGAAAGATAGTCGCCATTGATCAATTATCTTTTGTACACACCAGGAACACAGAGAGGGGCTGTGAATTTGTGTGTGCAGTCTTTATTACTTTTTCAACTTTAACAATTAACAACTGATTCCCCTTTTTTATCTCTGAGAGGTCCTTTTCAAATTCAAAGTTTGTCAGACATACCTTCCGTAACTCTACCTTCAAGGATTTGATTTCGAGTTCTTGTTTTCTTCTTAACTTCTCTTCCAATATTTCTTTAGCCTTGTAAGTACTTATCTCACTGTCTTTGTCTTGTAGCTTGTAGATCAATTATTTTTCCTTATCTTCTAGTAGTCTTTTGAGCTTGACAATTTCTTCTGAGTGCTTTTCAATTTCTGTAGTTGACTTCTCAAGTTTGTCTTTCAAAGAGTTGGATATAGCTTCTTTGATTCGTGTGGCTTCTTTGACTTGGATTTTTAGATCAATTATGGTCTGTGTGGCTTTCTCAGATTCTTCTTGATTCCTCTTCTCAGATTTGTCCAATTGTTTATGCAATACCTGGTTCTGTTCATAAAGATTTTTCACTTCTTGCGAAGCATTAGTAATTTCATTAACTATCACAGTATATGTTAGATTTCTATCACTTATCAGAGAGCAAGGATTTTCATCACAATATGGAGTATTGCATTCTATGAATTCAAAATGGATTTTATCTTCTATACCTGATAAACATATTTCTTTAAAACCATTACAAACAAAGTGTTCAAGGGACTTACCTTCATACTTACCTGGATCTTGTACTGACCTTTTAATGGGAATGCCTTCTACTTCTTGTTCTTCAGCTAATGTATTTTGAACAACAATTCTTCAGCTGAGTTGCACTTTCCTATTTTCTCCTTTTGGAGATCTATTAGATATTCAAGCATTAATTCCATAACCTCTGCTTATTGTTCTTTATTGGAGTAGAGTTGTTCTAATCTAAGCCATAATTCCTTAGCTGAGCCGCACTTCCCTATCTTATTCTTTTTTATATCTTTTAGGCCTTCAAGGATGGCTTCCATAGCCATAGAATTATTTTTCTTTGCTTCCTTCTGAGTTGCAGTTTTCACTTTCTTGGGAGGAGTGTATCTAGTAAGAACCGATTGTCATACATCAATTCTTTTTACCTCAATATAAACTTGCATTCTTCTTTTCCAGATGCAGTAATTCGTTCCACTAAACAATGGTACTCCATTCACTGAGAACCCCATGGTGTGTCAAGGATCTACTTCAAGATGGTAAGGCTTTCTTGTGAAGACTGGCTATGATACCAATTGTTGGACACACCAGGCACACATAGAGGGGGGGTGAATCTGTGTGTGCAGTCTGTATTACTTTTTCAACTTTAACAATCAACAACTTATTCAATATTATACATTATCACATTATCATTATGTCATCATCAGTAGTGTTATCATCATCATCACATAAAAAGAATAGCAACACGGTACATAAGATTTTTACGTGGAAACCCAAGTCCTGGGGGAAAAACCATGGAAGCTTTTTTAAAATAGATTTCCAAAAATAACTGGAAGGAGGCAACAACCCCCTTATTATAAAGACTTCAATTTTCCAACTGCAACTGGAAGGAGGCTTCAAACCCCTGATTTATAGGCTACCACCTGAAGGAAGCTTCAACTCCCTAGTTTTCTGGCTTCAACCGGAAGGAGGCTATGACCTCCTTTCCTTGCCTCATTAGAGGAAATTTCAATTCAAAATGGGCCTTTTAACTTTTATTCAAATTCCATGTCATCATGTGTTAGCCAATGAAAATGCTTTAAATTTGAAATACCGTATAGGTCTTAAACACTTTTTTAATATAAATTAGGGGATAGGTATCATAAAAAAAACTACTTTTTTTGTTTGTATTTTTGACATATCTCCCTGTGTTTTTACTCAAATTTCGATCGAGAGAGCTCGTTGGATGGAGAATTAAATTCCACATCCAACGAGTACCGACTTGACATACTTTTGATGGACCCTGCTACCCCAAAAACAAGAAATACCTGAAAAAATGAAATGGTGACGTCATCATTCCATTTTTTCAGGTATTTCTTGTTTTTGGGGTAGCGGGGTCCGTCAAAAGTATGCCGAGTGGGTACTCGTTGGAAGCGGAATTTAATTCTGCATCCAACGAGATCTCCCGATCAAAATTTGAGTAAAAACACAAGGAGATATGTCAAAAATACAAACAAAAAAGTAGTTTTTATCTTTTCTTCCTCCAAAATTAATAAATATTATTTTATTATTTTATTAATTCATTTTAGGAGGCCCATTTTGAGTTGAAATTTCCTCTAATGCATCCTGCCACCATGATGTGAAGATAGAAACTGTTCAACCACAATCGCATTGATCTTGTAGACCTGGTAATCAACACCCGTACCACACTACACAACGTGTACCACACTGCATAACCACTGTCACTACTAACCACTACTCATCATCTAAATCACTACTCATCAACCGATCATTTTCCATTGTATCACATTGCTCATCAACTAGTACAATCAACATGTACAATCAAGTTGTATCAATCAATCTATTGCTCATATCAACCGACTTAGTCAATCTGAGTCTACCCAACTACACACCAAACTCAGTCCAATTGAGTCAAACCAACTGTTCATACAACTCAACCAATCTGAATCAAACCAACTACACATAAGGCAACCGATGCCAACCTACTCAACTGAACCTATACCAAGGTTTTACGTACCTTTGCCCCCAACTATGTCAATCTGATCATATAACTTGTGCTAATTTGATCATCCTCTTTAAAAGATATCCATTCCTTTTCAATTTAGGCCTACCTTATCAAATAAGACTCACACATAAGCATACCTCAAGCAAAACACAAGGCTCAACTCAACATGTCAAAAACAACTTGTCAAATCAATCTCACAATCAACTTCTCATTGTATACAAAATCTTCAATAAAATTTACCCAATAAAAGGCTCACAACATCTATACCAATTTTAAAATAACTTTATAACATGTTCATTCATATTAAAATAACCTTATGACATCACATAAATAAACTTTATTTCATACTAAAATACTTTTACATATCCATGATAATCCTTAACCAACTTTAACATCACTGTACCCCTTAATTCATATCTTTTACCTTAGCATTACCACCATTATATTAAAACATCTTTTACCTTAGCATTACCACCATTATATTAAAACTTTAAGCATGACCAAAAAAAGGTGTCTTTTTATGAAAAGGGGCCATAAAAAGGTGATACCAAAACCTTCACGCCTCACAACCTTAAGTTATCCCTTAAAATACATAAGAGATGCATTCTAACTCTAAAGGACCATAGTTATAATAAAACAGACTTCGCTTACCTCATCGCATGTCACTCCTCACAAAGAGATGCTCTCTTGTGAAAGACCTTAGACCTTAGTTATAAAAACATCCAACTTCGCTTACCTCCTCATAAGAAGAGGAATGCATCGCCACCTCAATCAACCACTCCACAGTCAGTGAAATTAAACCTCAGAACTGCGAATAAACTCAGTCATACGCTCCAGAAATTTCAGTCATAAACCAGCGAAATTATGACACTGGAATCCAATCCACTCTCTAATTCATTGATTGTTAAAGTCTGGTGCATACTGTAGAAGTTCGGCTCTGTAAAAAACGCAGCAGTGACCACCAAGAGGAAATTCAGACTGTACTAGGACTTCAATCCAGATCGTGTTTGCTTGAGATGTGTCTTTATAAACTCAGTGTCTTTGTAAAAAAAATCGTAGGCTGCTATTAGACCAGCGAGAAAGCCTCAGTCTTCTACCAGAAACTCAGTCAAACATATAAGAATATATTACATTAAAAATGAATATAAGGTGGCAAAGGTTTTAGTGTATAAATACTATTTAGGTATTGAGCGAAAGATAGATAGGGCCGACCTCCTAGGAGAATTAAAAGTTTTATTTAAAGTTAACAATATTTTATTATGTCATCACTTTAATGGGGCCGACCTTATGGATGGTTGGAGTGTTTTTAATTGATTCTAATAATGTGTAATTTAAACTTTAATTTTATTAATGGACAACGTTGGAGGACAGTTTTAAACAATTTATTTTAAATTATTAAAAATTGTTTTGATACTTAAATTTAAAGTGGAGACTTAGTATGGTTGCATAAATGTGGGTTACTTTTTAATATTTTATTTATTTGTTTAAAATTGTTTTAGGCATTTTTAACTTATTGTGGTCAATAGAAAATGTTGCTATTTAATTTATTTGTTTTATTATGTTAATTTAATTAATACTCTAATTATGTTTTAGTACTTAATGATGCCCATAATATCATTTCTTGTTAACATAGGGTTATTAAATTATTACAACTTAGTGTGATCAAAAGTGTTTTTAGGGACAAGGCTTACAACATAGCGTAGTTTGTATGTTTATGGACCAAGGTAAGAGTTTTAGGGACTTTAGTTAGGTCAACTAAGTTACCACATGCTTCATAAACATAACCACCAAGGTGTAGGGGTGCCTAGACTTCTCCTAGGGTATCATGACCTTAAAAAACACACACAAATGACCACTGAAAGGGTCATTTGGACTCTTGCAGCTTCTTCAACCCACCAAGAACACATTTTAGGGTAATAGGGCATGGTTGTGGTACTGCGGAACCAAGGAAACAACTTGGGAACCATCGAACCAACTTAGGGGTACTTAAACACTCTACAGGGTGTTCAGGGCTTTTTCCAATGTCCCAAGGGCTCCAAGGGCTTCAGACTTGGGCTTGGACAAAGTCAAAAGGTCTCCTTTGACATTGGCAACTACTTAACCCTCAGGGGCTCTTCAATGGTCACCAAGAAACACTTGTTGGCATCAATGACCATGCGTTGTTGGCATCAATGACAACTTAATCAACATTATCAATCCACAGAAGCGAGTGCACTTAAAACTCCAGAACAAATGTCCCCCTAGTAAGACATTCCAGAAAGGATTGTGAAAATATTGGTGTGGGAATGTATTGTACCCTAATGGGAACATTTAATTTTTCTCCACCCAACCTAGGTGATAATGCATCCCCAATATAGACAATATCATCTGTTTCTATTACTTCCATAAGGATAGTATCTCAATTCATGATCTTCTATTTTGAATACCCATGGATAATACTAGAACTGGCTCAAGGAACTTAGTTTAGAAGGACTATATTGGTTCTATTTGCTGAAATAACTTATCAATCCATTGTTCTAAAAAACATAGACCATGATTGTCACTCTACCCAAATGGAAGGTGATGATCAATACTATATGCCCATTTGGGCCATTAATTATCTACCATGTCATGATCCCTTAAACGATATCATGCATTCAGATGAAGCTATTCTCGAGGCAATGTATTTGGATGAAAGACCTTGTAGACACATGCACCACTGCACATTGTTTCTACCATCCCAAAATGGAGCAAGGATTGATGAAAATAGAACTACCAAGCTAGGGCCAATGGATTGGTATGGGATCCCTCTCGGTACACCAAAAGTATAGATGAAAGGGAACATGGCTAACATCTCACCAACCATTACCATCAATATCTATAAGACCCTAGGGGTTGTCGAAAATGTGTTTATTGGTGCATATCACTCATCAAAAGAGATAGTAATATATATTGTGTTATTGAAGGAGTGTAGAGGCATTTTTTTATTGGTTCTACGAATAAATTCCAGGAATAGACCTCGCTATTGTTGAACATGAGGTCAAAACATATCTTAATGCTAAATCAATTAAATTGAAGTTAAGACTGGTCTCTAGAAAGGCAGTTACCATAAAGGAAGAAGTGGAGAAACTTCTTTGAGCAAACTTCATCTATCTTGTCCCTCTAGCCAAATGTGTGTCCAATTTGGTACCCATGGTTAAAAAGCAAGGGAACGTCAAGTCTGCACTAGTTTTTAGGACTTGAACCTAGCTTGTCGTTAGGATAACTATCGTATCCCTTTCATTGATCAAATTATCAATGCATGTGTGGGAAATGAGATTTTCTCATTTATGGACGACTTCTCAAGTGACAATCAGATCGAAATATGACTCGAAGGTCAACAAAAAATTGCTTTTATATGCCTCCGGGGGGGATCTTCGCATATTGGAAGAGACTGTTTGGCCTAAAACAATTTGGGGAAACATTTCAATGTGCCATGTCTTATGCTTTTCACGACATCAAAATAATTGTAGAGGTCTATCTAGATGACCTAATGGAAAAGTATGGGAAGAGGTTGGATCACGCAAAACACTTTAGGGCCATCTTTGATAGATGTCATTACTATAGGATTCGTCTAAATCCTCATAAGTGCATTTTCATGTTGCTTCGGGTCGATTACCAAGATTCATAGTTTTGAAGGATGAAATAATGGTAGATCCTTTCAAGGTTGAGGCAATGGTCCAGTTTCCACCCCCATGTAACTTACATTAGTTACAAAGCTTTCAAGGGAAGTCCAAGTTGTTATGATGATTCATTGCTAACTATGATGAAATCACAAAAGGTTTCATGCACGTGCTTAAGAAAGGGTCCCATTTATTTGGGATGTTAATGCTTAGAAATATTTCGATGCATTGAAAAATGATCCAATGCCTTTCCCACTACGAATTCCACTAGACTATAGTAAAGACTTCCTCTTATATCTAGTAGCATCTAAATCAACATTTGGGATGGTCTTGGTCCAAGATGATGACTCTCACCATGAACATGTCATCTAGTACCTAAGTACAAATCTGGAAGGTCCTGGACTATTGTATTCTCATGTTGAGAAGATGGAGATAGTAGCCATGCATGCTGTGCAAAGAATATGACATTGCATTATCCTAAGAAGAATGTTTGTAATTGTAGACATCAATCCATTTCAACAAATCTTGTCTTGACGGATTGTTGGTGGCAAGTACAATAAATTGATTGTCATCCTTCAAGAGTTTTATATAGGTTTTGTGTAAGCCAAACCTAAGAAGTCCTTTGCATTTTTATAGTTAATGTCAAAGCTTTCCCGAGATGATGAGGGTACAATAGAAAATAATTTATTACTTGATGAACACATTTTCCTCATATGATTGGATAATCACTCGTATGGGAACATCTTGATTTACCTACAAACCCAGAGGGTTCCTACTCAATCTTCTCGTGAAGAGAGATGAAAATTTCATCACCAAGCAATAAATTATGTCATTATTGGAGACATGCTATATCATCGAGGGATCAATACTATCCTAATACGTTGTCTAAATCATGAGGAGGCATAAAACGTGCTCAATGATTGCCATGGTGGATCCCGTGGTGCTCATTAATCTGGGCTGGCCACAACCCAAAAGATTTTGTGTCCATTTAATTTTTGGCCCTCGATTTTCAAAGATTGTGTTGAAGCAGTTAAGAAATGCCATCCTTGTTAGGCCTTTGCCAAGAAAATATGTGCACATATTTCTCCACTCTATCTAGTAATCATCGTCGGTCTCTTCACAAAATGGGGGATAGATTTCGCAACTTGTAATCTAACATCGACAAAAGACCATAAACACATCATTGTCGTTGTTGACTACTTCACTAAGTGGTTCGAATCCATGCCTACCTTTACATGCGATGGTGAAAACTCACCAAACTTCAAGTTTAATATGATCACAACTCATTTCAACATACTCGAAGAGATTGTCAATGACAATGGAAGCCACTTTCAAAATGAGAGGATGACAGAGTTGGCCGAGAATCTTGGATTTGGAAAAGATATCTCCTCACCATTCTACCCTCAAGCTAATGGGAAAGTATAGGTAGTTAGAAAATCCTTGAAAAACTTTCTCCAAAGGATAGTGAGTAGGAACAAGCACAATTAACATATAATGCTTTACCTATATCTATGGTCATATCGAACCTCAGTTAAGACTGCAACATGTTTTACTCCGTTTCACCTTGTACATTGAGTAGAGGTTGTGTTACCCATTGAGAGTGGATCTCGTCATTAAAGCTAGCTATATATTTCTTACAAGATACTAATCGATTAGAAGAACACTTAGTTTAATTGGAACCGTTGGGCAAGCACAAAAGGGATGCAACGAATCACACAAGAAACTTGTGAAGGCTCTGTATGATAAATTTGTCCATCCTCATGTTTTCTATGAGGGATACATGGTGCTTGTATACGACCAACAACATGATGATCTAGGGCTTGGTAAATTCAAGTCAATATGGCTTGTGTTATACCCAAATCCTGTCACCAGCATGTGATAAGATCACTAACACCTTTATTTTCCCTCAATCCCAAACTTGAAGTGAATATAGTGCTCCAGATGTTGATCCTACATATAAAAACTCCAGCACTGCTCTCACCCTTAATATTATAAGCAGTACCTTATACAACACTGCCTAATTTATGTGGAAGATAGGCGGTGCCACTAACTTTCACCTTTGTTTTTGACGCGGTTCTCACTTTGCACCGCTCTGTCATAAGGGAGTATAAGCGGTGCCCTTGGTAAAAAGTGAAAAAGGAGGTTTCACGAAGATTCTAGAGCAAAAGCTTCGTGGCTAGCCTTATCCCTACTCACCTGGGTCAATTAAGCTCAAGATCCATGCTTTGGGGATCTCATGGCCACCTCACCCACCTATTTCTCAACCATTCCTATCCTTTTGAGCCCTATAAAACTAGGTTCATACTCCATGGTTGGGAGGGGGGGGAAGAAAAGAGTAAAGTTATGATGCTGAATTAACATCCTGGCCTAATCCATTAGAGAGCATAGAGGAGCAAGTTGGAGCTACTGGGGATGAGATGTTAGTCTTGTGAAGGAGTGAATCGACACTAAGGAAAAAGGTTGTAAACTCTTTCATTTCATCTATTAATGCAAAGTTGGTTCCTTTCCCATATATCTGTTGTGTTATAATCTCACATGTGTATTATCAGATTCCTTAGTCACTGATATAGATCTATGGATAGTTTTCTGGTATCTTTGATGTTGTCGTGTGCTTAATGTGTTTATGCAGGTCTTCCATCAGAGATCTTATTCCAGGCATCTATAGCTTCTAGGGAAAGTCTTCCGACCTAGTTGTAACTCATTTGTTCTGGATCTGAACCATTCAAACCATAGGAACAACTTCTGTTCACAAAAGGTGCAATATTACTGATAACAAATCTGGCGACTCCACTGGGGACTACAAGCTTCAGTTGATCTGATCTCCCTCAGTCTTTGAACACTTGTCCGAATCCAAGATCCAGTCTTCAATATTTTCAGTCAGATCTACCATCTGACTTAGTGAATTTTTTGTTTGAAATCGTCATATCTCTTCATATCTTAGTCACCTTAACTTTATATGATCTGTATTTCTATTGATTCATCAGTTTTGATATTGTTTTTGCAACTTCTAACTTGATTTTTTCGCTCTCCTTATGTTCTGGGTTTTTACAGGGAACTGCTCATGTGCTTTGGGTAATACGCAGTGCTACTGCCTACACTTAGTTACTCATAGGTGGTGCCACCACCTGAGTTCAGTAAGCAATAAGCGGTGCTGCTTCAAAAACTGCTCTGTCAGTGAACTCTTCAGCATGGTGCCAGGTAGGCCTTGTTCCAGACTTTGTTTTTTTATTTTTTACAAAATTAGATTGTGATTTTGCTTTTAGCCCTGTACTGTCAAGGCTTGTTTGTATAAATCTGAGTGTTCATGGTTGGAATTTTTGTGTGGTTAAGAGCTTGTTTGGTTGAAAAATCCAACAGTTAGGCTAGGCTTGTTTATCATTCATTTCTTCCATGCTTGATTGGTTTTGATTTTGAAAGGAATGTTTGACAGTGTTGTTTCAATTAGGTCTCTTTTCGTTCATTGATAAAGACTAAGAGAAACGCTGCTTGATCACTTTCTTGTTTTCATTTTCCCATAGAGTTAGCGGGAGACTTTTTTTTTCCTTCAAAAAGAAATTTTTTTGTTGAGATTACGTCATTGTTTTTATCGAGCTTAAGTCACTGGATCTATGATTAACCTCATAGGCTTTCAGAATTCCTTTTTTCTTTTGTCTCTTTTGCATCATTATCTCATCAAAAGAAAAAAAATATCAATAGTTTAAGTTAGATCTTTCCATGTTTTAGAGAAAAATTGAAAAAATAGATTGCATATGCATATTGAGTGTTGGTTGTTTTTCTTTCAGGAAAAGAGACTCTATCCCATCTGATTTATTTCAAAAAATTAGTTTGGAGTGTGTTGCTTGTTTTATTTCTCGGATCAAGATTCGTTTGATATAGTTGTTTGAGAAGTTTTTGGTTTCAAAGTAAAATTGAAAAGAAAAAGAATCTCTCAGCTCCTTCCTGTAATTAGGCATAATCTGAATGGTAACGTGAATGAACATGCATTTAATATTTGCATGGTTTTACTTTTCTGTCAAAATATCATGCATTCACCTAACCATCCACTTTAAAATTAATGGTAGTTATAGGCCTAAAAATTGTATAGAAATTGAGTGATAGGTTAGAGACGTGTTCGGGCGTCATTAAACGTAGGAGCTGTCGTTACTTGTCTGCACTACAACCCGAGACTCGTGCGGTTCTTCCACGTATCGTCGGTATATCGAACGGCCTTTCACGTACCCTTGAGGTATATAGAAAGGTACTTCACATACTTGATTGTATATATCGGAAGGCCCCTTGTGAACGATTGTGCATTAAACAACACTACTACCGATTTGAGCTCTCATGTACCTTGCGTATATAGGGAGACCCCACTAGGATACCCTGTCCATCTGAGAAAAACCCTTTGGCCGTCTTGTGTGGCGCAATACACCGAAAACAATATTTGGGGAGATTACTATGCACGTACCCTTGAGGTATATCATGAGTTGTACCTACTTGATAATCCTGGTGAGGGACTGACTTTTTGAACTCCTCCTATCATTTAAGTTTGCTTGTTCACCTGTAGCTCGAGTAGGAGAAAGTTTTGTGTGTGTTATTAGTTTTGAGACCCTAGGTTAGTTTATTAATTGATACCAATCTGGTTGAGTTTCGGTTGAGATGATCCAGAAGGAATCAGGGCTTGCCACCCGATTTTCCTCCTGTTACCAGAGAAAATCCAATGGAAGCCATCGACCAAGGAGTTGCAACTACTTCCCACCAGGAAGAAAATATAGTTGTAGAAAGTGGAGACAAATTCACTTCTTATGTTAATCCCTTGGCTCAACAACCTCCTATGGCTGATACTTCCTTTCATCCACATGTGGAAGGTCGTACCGATAGTCCTATTCCACTTGAGTATGGCCCAGATGCTCTGTTTTGGAGAAGTTCTATGGGGCAGGCCATTGCCTCATTTGGGGTAAATAGACCCTCTCCTGAACAATATTCACTGAATGAAGAAGAATATAGAAAAATCCAAGCATCTATTCACCGTGCACATGATTTTCAGGAGAGAATGTAGATATTAGATACAATCTTAGCAACCCCCATACCTCATAAAGATCCTCTTTCAGCTCTTCTTCCCTGTAATACGGATCCTTGGCCTCTAGCTGAAATTAAACCTTCTTTTGATGGTCCTCTAGCATATGGTGAGACTTCTCACAATCCAGGTCAAACCTCCAATTCTGCCCCTACAGTTTTGAGTTCTAGGCCTGTCTTTAGTCAACCCATATTTTCTATGGCTGGGGGAAAAATTTCATTTCCAATAGTGCATGTACCTTCTAACGCCGGGGGGAAACCCCCAGTGCGACCTACGTTACCCACTAATGGAATTGTTACTAATAATAAGCAAACCTCTACTGTAGGACAATCCACAGTATATGTCCCTCCCTCCAACACAAATGTGGTAAACCCACCTTTAAGCTTAGGTCAGCCCTCAGTGGCACAACCTGCAGTTCATCAACCCTCACGGGGTTATGGTTACCCAGAAAATCAAATGCTTGTAGGGAATATGAATTATCAACCCACCCCTATAGGAATGTCTAACACTGGAATTCCATACTTTAGGAATACATTTACACCGTGGGGGCAACCCAACTGGTCTTATATTCCAGCGATGGGAGGAATACCTATTCATACTGCTGGCAGTACTGGAGGACCACCTTATGGCAGTCCTCCTCCTAATGGTCCTAGAGGTCCTGGTGGGCCTCCTCTTGGTGGGCCTCCTCTTGGTGGTCCTGGAGGCTCCGGTGGTCATCCTCCTGGTGGTCTTGGAGGTCCTAGTGGCCCTCCTCCTGGTGGTCTTGGTGGTCCTAGTGGTCCTAGAGGTTCTGGTGGCCCTCCTCCTAGTGGTCCTGGGGGTTCTGGTGGCCCTCCCCCTAGTGGTCCTGGCGGTCTAGGTGGTCCTGATGGTCCTGGTGGACCTCCTCCTAATGGTCCTAACGGGCCTAATGGTCCTAGGGGCTCTAGCGGCCCTAACCCTGGAGGTCAATCTTCGGGAAGTACATCATCTCATCGGATGTTTCAAAAACATGTATATCAGTCAACATACGACCCTACTAGTGGTTACATGCCTTATCAATATTACCAGTACGTGGAACCCAATTGTTGGTTAGTTTTCCTAGCAACTTTGGACTTACCCGATTTGTCCAAGTTCATTAATGACCCCATTCAACACAACCCTTCATGGCCTACTATTCCTATAAAGTTGCCATCGGACATCCCAAAATTCGATGGTAAGCAGGGAGATGATCCCAAAAATCACATTGTGACTTTCCATTTATGGTGTTCATCTAACTCCTTGATGGATGATTCTATTCGATTGAGACTCTTCTAGTGCACTTTGACCGGTACGACCGCGAAGTGGTAATTGAACTTCCACGACACTCATTTGTGGATTTTAGTGCATTAGAAATTGTCTTCCTCACACACTTTCAACTACCCATTTGTTATGAAATGGGCACAGACCTTTTGACCTCTCTACGTCAAAACACCTCCACACACATATCAGATCACATCCATGAGTGGAGAAGGCAAATAAGGCTCATTAAAGCTCTAATCCCGGGACAACTATTAGCTAATTGGTTTACAAAGTCTTTGTTGCCACCCATTGGCTGAGATGTGGCTATGGGCATTACTGTCACCGAAGTGCAGGATATTAGTCATGCTCAATATCTGGATTTGGTGTATTCCTAGTCTGGAACACTGTATGACTTGATCCCTCAAGCTCCTCGCCTATCACTGATCCTGCTAAGCCACCAGTAGAAACTCCTATTGATGGGATTGTTGGTTCAATCCAATGCATGTCAGTAGCAAAACCTGCTAAGAAACCCCATGCTTCTACCACTACTCCTTCAACTCCTACGGTTTCTGCCAAGGTGAATGCCATTCAAAGTACGCAAACACCTAGTAATAACAAAAAGAAAGGTAACGGAAAAAAACAAGAAACCTGGAAACCAACAAGAGAACCTGAAACCTACAACGAATGAGAATGATAAAGGGAAGAGAAAATAAAAATATCCATTTATGTTGTGCGAAGGGGATCACTTCATGAAGGAGTGTCCCCTTCGTGAAGAAATCAATAAATTTTTGAAAACCAACCCTACGCCAACAGTTCTCACTGATCCTTTCCCTTCTCAGCGACAACTGATAGAACACATGTATAATCAGGGAAATTCTAGTTCTTCAAAGGAAATTCACATGATGTCCTCCAAAACTACTAATTTGCAAACTCGAAGTCAGAATTATGACAAACCTGCAGATAAAAAAGAAGATAATTCTTCTTTAGATAAAGCACCCACTGGTTCTCCCGCTTCCTCGTCTAATGGTCCCCTAACTATCGAGAAACCTAATATTGACATGATTTTGCGTCTGCCCAAGAGTAATCTTAGAAAGTTTTTTTTTAATCCTAGTTCCCGAGCTGCACAGTTCTATAACATCATTGAAGATCTCGCTCAGGAACCATGTGCAATGTCTACCTTGGAAGTGCTCCAAAGTTGTCCTACACAGCACAAAAACCTGTTAACCATGTTAGGATCCTTAGATCTGGAAAACACTAATTTGATTCATTTAAATGTCAAGAACTATAAGTCTAGGATGCCTCACCAACTCGCTTTTCAAATCATAACGAAATTAGTTGGGAAAAGGGTCTTTAGAACTGTCTTAGATGAAGGAGCTTCAACTTCAGTTTTGTCCTTGTCTTGTTGGAAAGCCATCGGCTCTCCCGAGCTTATGAAATCACTGACAACTCTAAAATCCTTTGATGGATGAGGTTTCCATCCCCATGGTCTCATACCAACACTTTCGATCGAGCTTGGGGGAAAAACTGTTTCCATTCAAGTGGAAGTGTTGGATGCTCATTAGACTACAATCTCCTACTAGGAAGAAATTGGTTTTTATGCCATGACAACTATTGCTTCGACGGTATTTCAAACCCTCCAATTTCCACATCTAGGGAAGATTGTAACAATTGATCAGCTGGATTTCTGTACACCGGATGTTACCACCCCTACGGCAAATAACATCCATATGTTAGGTCATCCCCCTCCTCCTTACCATTCGATTGGGGTAGGCATGCTAAAGGATTCTTCCCTTATGGGGGTGTTCCCATCAGCTCCTCCTAACATAGAAACAACAACAGTAAATATGATTTCTTCATTTGGTTATGATCCCAAGGGAAAAGAAGTTGTTGAGTCAACCTCATTGAGTCCGCATGAAGCAATGTACAACGTTGTCCAATCCTTTTTCGATGACAACACTCATGATCTTCATCTGGTGGCTTCGGACCCTTACCACCTGCCTTATTGGTTATAACCCTCTCTTCCTACTCTGGATTATCTCTCCAAAAATTTTCCTTCTAACAATTCCATCATGGAGATCCTGAGTATGAGTGAACCCATATGGGAGGATCACCATGATAGATCTTCGTTCCTCCCCAGTACCAATTCGACAGACCATGATTTTGCATCTCTCTTTAGTACTGGTATTGTCCATACTCCTCAAACTCCTATATTGTTGCAGAACACTGAATATGAAGGAAATCTATGCAAAATTACTAAAACGAATCCAATCGACATATCAATCAAGATTGGAACTCTTGAGCATGTTCATGTTGGGTAGAACTGCTCACCAGAAGAATCTGAAGCATACAGAGCACTTTTCAAGGAATTTTGAGATATTTTTTCCTAGTCTTATGAATAAATTCCTGGGATAGACCCGTCTATCGTGGTTCATGAAATAAAAACCTATCCCACAGCTAAACCTATCAGGAAAAAACTAAGGCAAGTCCATCCACGAAAGGCTGCAGCTATCAAAGCCAAAATAGAAAAACATCTGAAAGTAGGGTTTATTTATCCTATGCCCTTAATGGAATGGGTATCGAACATTGTTCGTGTCAATAAAAAACAGGGCACCATTAGAGTCTGCATCGATTTCAGAGATTTGAACAAAGCCTGTCCCAAAGACAACTTTCCAACTCCACATATCGACCAGATTATCGACAACTGTGCTAGAAGTGTCATCTTCTCATTGATGGATGGATTTTCTGGCTATAATCAGATCGATATGTTTCCCACCGATCAGCACAAGATGACATTTATTTTCCCATGGGGAACTTTTGCGTATAGGAAGTTAGCATTTGGCCTGAAGAACGCTGGAGCTACATTTTAGCGTGCTATGTCCTATGCGTTTCATGATGTAAAACATATTGTGGAACCGTACCTTGACGACCTCCCAGCTCATTCACAGTGATGGGAGGACCACGCTGGTCATCTTAGGGATATTTTTTTGAGATGCCCTCATTATAATATATGGCTCAATCCACATAAATGTGTTTTTGTGTTGAGACGGGACATCTCCTAGGATTCATGGTTTCTAAGGATGGCATCTGGATAGATCCATTGAAAATTACAACTATTTTAACCCTACCAGCCCCAACCAATCTTCTTGACTCGAAAGTTTGCAGGGGAAAGCAAAAATTTTCCGCCGTTTCGTTTGCAATTTTGCAGAAAAAACATACGGCTATATGCGTCTCCTCAAGAAGGACACTCCATTCTTTTGGGATGACCAAGCCCAACACGGATTGGATAATCTTAAAAATGCTCTGACCCATTCACCCGTTATACACCCCCCAGATTATTCAAAGGATTTTCTCTTATACATTGTTGCCTCCACTACTACCATCGGAATGGTTTTGGTGCAGGAAAATCCCGACGGCTAGGAGCACGTGATATATTACGCTAGTAAGAATATCATAGATTCTGAAACTCGATACTCACATGTGGAGAAGTTATCATTGGACATAGTCATTGTTGTACAGAAATTTTGTCACTACAACTTGCTTTGCACTACCACCGTATTAGCAGATCAGAACCCTATGTATTACATCCTGATTTGTCGGGTGCTAGGGGGAAAATATTCCTGATCGATAGTCATCCTATAGGAATTTGACCTTGATTTTGCCAAGGCGTCAAATAAATCATTGGTCTTTGCTGAGCTGATGTGTGATATTCCCTGTGCTTCGACGAATTCTGAGCCCAGTGATTCATTCCTGGATGAATTTCTGTTCCTGATAAGCATGACCGATCCGTGGTATGGATATTTAATCATTTATCTCCAGGCACAAAGATTTCAGCCCACTCTATCCGATGACGATCGTCGCTGTATTCGTCACCACGCAAAATACTACCTTATCCTGAATGATACTTTGTATAAGCGTGGTATCGATTCCATTCTCCAATGATGCCTTACTCATGAAGAGGCTGAACAAGTTCTGAATGACTACCACTCTAGAGCATGCGGCGATCATCTATCTGGGATGGCTAGAGCCCAGAAAATCCTTCGCGTTGACTATTTCTGGCCTTCAGTCTTTAAAGATTATCACGAGGCTATTAAGAAATGCCCACCTTGCCAACATTTCTATCCGAAAAAGTGCACCTACCCTGCTTCGTTACACCCCATCATTGCCATTGGCCCTTTCGCCAAATGGGGATTGATTTTATGCATTGTAAGCCTACCTGAGCAGGGGGCATGGTTACATCATCGTAGCCATTGATTATTTTATGAAATGGGTTGAGGCTATGTCTACGTATGCAAAGGATGGTAAGACTGTCGCCCTCTTTCTGTTCAATCATGTGATAGCAAGATTCAGAGTCCCACAGTCTATAGTTATTGATCACATATCACATTTCCAGAATTAGATGATGGAAGAACTGAGTGTTAAGCTGGGTTTTCGTCATGAAAACTCAACACCCTATTATCCGCAAGCTAATGGTCAAGTCGAGGCCATTAATAAATTTTTATAAACCATGTTGTGACGGATGGTTGGAGATCATAAATCCAATTGGCACCACATCCTCTTCTCTGCTCTTTGGGCTTATAGGACTTTGGTAAAAACAACTACTGGTTTTACACCCTTCCAGTTAGTTTACAAACTAGAAGTTGTCTTTCCTATCCAGTGTCAGATTCCATCTTTGAAACTTGCCATTGAAATTCTCCCATATACTTCTACCAAGGAGGAGAGATTCCTATACTTGAACAATCTTGACAAAACTAGACGAGATGCTGCCTTAGCTAATGAGGCACATAAGAAATGCGTCAAGGTGCAGTATGAAAAGTCTGTCCAACCTCGTATTTTTAATGAAGGTGACCTAGTTCTGACCTATGATCAGAGACATGACAAACTAGGGAAAGGGAAGTTCAAATCAATGTGGTACGATCCTTTTATCGTTTCCAAAGTTTTAGAGAAAGGGGCGTATGAACTCGTGGACTATGATGGAATCCCCTTCGGGAAACCTCGCAATGGGTTATACCTGAAAAGGTACTATTCCTAGATCATTCATGTATGGTACCTTGTATATATGTACACTGTTTGACTTTTTCCGTGTGTTTTAGTATTTTCAATATGGTTTTGAGTTTAGTGTCCAAACTATTTATACCATGTTTTGGTTATGCATAGCAGATGGATTTTTATGTCTTCGCTGATGGTGCTTGCCGTTATACCTTGAACCTTGCTTCAACTGCTTGGGTTATGTATTCCCCTGCACACAATCTAGTCAGTTCGGGAATGGTTTGTATTGGTCCAACTACCAACAACATCGTTGAGTATCAAGCAGTAATAGGTCTACTGAATGAAGCTGCATCTCGGGACATTCATGATTTGGTAGTATTCATGGACTCTCAGTTGATGGTTTGTCATTTGAACCACGTCTATACCATCAGGAACCCGGTACTTCTCTGTCTCTTTTGGAGAGTACGTTTGTTGGAAAGTTCATTTGAAGTAATTACTTATAGGTATATCCCTAGGGCAGACAATGCAGTTATTGACTCATTAGCAAATTATATCCTAGACTGGTATATTGCTCATACATAACTTGAAAATCAAACATGGTTCATTATATTGTAAATAAACAGTAGATAACACATAAACTCATGTAAATACATTTTCCATTTGAGACGTATAAACACCAGTAATAGATTCTATATATATATAAAGTGTTTTTACAAAAAATAGGTAATGAGACCTCATCTGAAGCGCTCTGGCTTTCAGGCAGTACAAAATCATACAAAATCCTGAAGCTATATTAGCTTTTAGCAATACATAATGCAGGAATATCTAGTGGTGCTTGTGATAGCACATGATAGCCTGTACTACTCTATTTAGCATTTGGCTAAAGCGGCCTGGCACGCATGCAGTGTGCCTCTGATACCTCATGGGGAGGTCATCGATCGATGCATCAGGTATATCTAGAGTCAACCTCTCCAGGTTCTCTTGTATCTCCCCCATTGTGTCGTCACCTCGTTGAAAAAACTCAGCTCCCGCTCATCTGTCCAGTGGGGAAGATCCCCCAGGTCGTGCTACTCCAACATCTGCATGAAGATATTTAGGTCTTGTTACTACACATAAAAAATAAAAAAAACATTAAAATACAAAAATAGAAATTGCCATTTTAGGATTTTGTTTCTTACCAATGTCTCCCCACTGCGCACCAAGCGAAAGTGGTAGATCAGGGTCACCCCTAAAATCAGTACCCGTGTATGCATAATCCTCAATCATGAGGATCTAGTCGTTTAGCCAGCGAAAAAATGGAGCCCCAAACTTCACTTTTTGCTTGCCTGCTCCCATGCGGAACATAATTTTGACCCACCTCAGCATACGATGGTCTCTCGCCCTCAACTCTGTAAATACCACTTGGGGCCTTAAGTGGGGCACCCGTTCGAAGAAGAGATAAGCTAAGATGGATCCATAGCCAAACTGTTTAAGCTCTCCTTGCCGACACTTGGTCAGCTGGTCCTTGAATACCAGAAGTAATACTTCTTCCCAGTTAAATACAGTAGGTTCCATGGCCTCTATAGCATATAGCATGTGTGCTCTGGAAGCCTGATGAGCTCCTTGGATCCCAACCACTCTCTGCATAGTGAAAAGAACTGTACAGAGAGGACCGTCCATCACCCTTAATGGGAATTTTCTTCCCGGACATTCTGGTACCAGGTATGTAGTGACGGTTGATTAACTCCTGGGTGGTTATGTCCCCTCCATGGGAACTAGTCAGTGAAATAGGAGCACCCTGTATGGATAATCCTGTAAAAAATTAGATATCCTCTACCTCGATAGTCATCACATGGGATCCCACCTCAAAATATTGCTGCTTCGGGTTCCACATATGAAGGATATGCTCCAACAAGTTCTCATGGGACACCATGCTAGGAGTGCGGAAGAATTTTAGGAGGCCACAGTCTGTCAATGCAGCTATGCACCCCGCATTTCTCTCGGTAAAGGCATTATCATCGTCATGTTTCCGTTCTTTCCATATAATCATTTTTGATTGGTTAGAACCTACCAAAAAAATCAACGGGATAATTAGAAACATAATCAATCACCAAAATCATCGAAAAACTCCTATTTTTGTTTGCCCATTCAAGTTTCCCCACTCACGACCGACACCTCCTGAGCACCATTTGCACAGAGCGGTGGCACCACCTGAGTGTAGATAAACATGCGCGGTTCTTATTGGGCATCGCCTGTCCCGTAAGGGGCAGGATCGGTGCCCATTTTTTGGATTTAGGGCTTGCCTAAAACTGCCCAAAAACCCCACAAAATAAAAAATGAATGCATTAAAAGGAAATACTAAGGTTTAGTCATTTACCTGGCTCCGACTATGCTCGAAACGGATGGTGGAATCTCCCGGAATCATTGATTGAAGATCTGGCTCAATTTTCTCCAAAATATTCTCACCAAGTGGTAAATAGTAAAATGATTTGATTTTTACCATTCAAATGACTTATATATATATTTTTAGGGTTTTTATGTGTTATGTTGATATTTCAAAAATCATTATTATATAAATGCCCATTTATATAGTTCATTAAAGTCATTTTTTGAGAGATTAATGATCATTTTTTAGTCTTACAGGAGTAAAAAAGGAAATAATGAAGTCTAGGGGGAGTTTGTTTTTTACTTTTTCGTACTTCCATAAAATGAAAAAAGTCCCTGAGGGTTTGGTTCGACACTTTGGTCATGCTCTTAGAACTCAGTATCAAAGGTCCGAGTCATTTTTCGATTCCTTTTAGGCTCGTAAAGACTTCTCATCGCGAAAAAGAAACCTAATGGAGTCTCCTTTAAGCTCTTTTCGGACTCCCTAAATATGAAAAGATTGTCGAGTACTTGTCTTCTTCATAATTGTAAAAGTATTTGAAGAGTCGTCTCTTCGATGGTAGGTTATCTCTTTTTTAGTTCGGATAGACTATTTATGAAGAGGGAATGCTCCATCCAATCATGACTGGAAGAGTTCTCTCGAGTATTATTTTATACTTTTTCGGGCCTTAGAGACTAAATCATACAAAAAAGGACCCTCTGGAGTTTTCTTCTGTCTTTGTTTAGACTCTCTAAACATGAATGATACCAAGTTTGCTTTCGTTGGACTCGTTAAAGTAAACATTGAAATATGCTTTTTTCTGGGAACGAACCCCCCCTTTCTCAGGTTCATGAGATATATGAGAATGGACTTGTCTTCTGATGAGCTATAACGAGTGTTTGTTACCTTTTTTGGACTCGTAAAAACGAAAAGAGGCACTCATCAATCATGATGGGGAAATTAAGGGAAGGGAATCATTTTGCAAATCAAATGGTAGTTGTTTGTCACCTTTGAACATGGCACTTGTTTGCATATCATTCAGTCAATTGGGTATTCAACTGACTTACAAGTCGATCCACTTTCATGAGTCATGTCACTCCTTTGAGCCTTTCAAAAGAATGCATTGTCCATAGTCGTATTGTATGTCCATCTGTTTTAGTCATGCTGCCAAGTCTTTTTTCATGATGCCCGATGTTCAAGGGAAGTAAGAAGTTTACCTCTGCAATTAAAACAACCTTTGCATTAGTACCTTTGAGTCAGTCCTATGGTTACATTATTTACAACATTCCCGAACTGTGTTCCAAGTTTCGTGTCATCGATGTGGCATTCATCATGGCCCTCCTTCGACGAGACTATTCCCGTTGACATTAGCTCATTATTCGGAAAATAGTCTTAGAAACAAGTTTAGTACCTTGAGATCTGTATGCTTCAATGGAAGATTCTCTCGTTTTCGACACAGGTTTACATCATTGACCTTTGATCGAAAGATTCCACTAGGTGTTCGACATCAAAACATCTATTCACACTCAGTAGATTGTACTAGGGTACCTTGGGAATCATTGATATCAATGGTGATCTCCCTCGCGCTTATTAACGGTTCACATCATTGACCGATAATCAAGTGGTTTCTACCATGTTTGACTTCAGAACATTGTAATCACTTTGTGGAAGACGAGATGAAGACCCTAGGTATTTGTTAAGCACTCATAGCTTTCTCTCCAGGTTGCAATGGAGTATATTGTATGAAGTACCAGCATGGATCCACATTTGTATGGTCATGGCTATGCTCAAATTTGCGTATGTATGACATAGATCTACGTTGTATATCTGGTAGCTATGTCCAAGTTTGAGTCCTCTATCACATGGATCTGTGTTGTATTCTAGTATCCATGTTTGTTTATTCCTCTCATGGATCTGCCTTGTATTGGTCTGCAGCCATGATGAGGTTACATTTACTCATGAGTCAAAGTATTGATGTATTGCATATGCCTACTCAATGATACTCTCTGATCAAGCTGGCTCTTACCTCTAAGTGATAACTTGCTCTATCAAAGCTCTCACCTATTGTATCCCTCTAGCCTCATGCTTTAGGGGGCATTCTGTTATAGCCAAATCTTGTCACCAGCATGTGATAAGATCTCTAACACCTTTATTTTCCCTTAATCCTAAACTTGAAGTGAAAACAGTGCTCTAGATGTTGATCCTACATATAAAACCTCCATCAACGCTTGCGTTATGTGGAAGACAGGTGGTACCACTGCCTTTCACCTTTGTTTTTGGTGTGTTTCTTACCTTGCATCGCTTTGTCATTAGGGAGTATAGGTGGTGCCCTTGGTAAAAAGTGAAAAAAGGAGGTTTCACGAAGCTTCTAGAACAAAAGCTTCATGGCTAGCCTTATCCCTACTCACCTGGGTCAGTTAAGCTCGAGATACATGCTTTGGGGATCTCATGGCCACCTCACCCACCTATTTCTCAACCATTCCTATCCTTTTGAGCCCTATAAAACTAGGTTCATACTCCATGGTTGGGAGGGGGGGAAGAAAAGAGTAAAGTTATGTTGCTGAATTAACATCCTGGCCTAATCCATTAGATGGCATAGAGGATCAAGTTGGAGCTATCAGGGATGAGATGTTAGTCTTGTGAAGGAGTGCATCGACGCTAAGGAAAAAAGTTGTAAACTCTTTCATTTCATCTATTAATGCAAAGTTGGTTCCTTTCCCATATATCTGTTGTGTTATAATCTCACATGTGTATTATCAGATTCCTTAGTCATTGATATAGATCTATGGATAGTTTTATGGTTTCTTTGATATTTTCATGTGTTTAATGTGTTTATGCAGGTCTTCCATTAGAGATCTTATTCCAGGCATCTATAGCTTCTAGGGGAAGTCTTCCGACCTAGTTGTGACTCTTTTGTTCTGGATCTAAACCATTCAGACCAGAGGAACAACTTCTGTCCGCAGAAGGTGCAATATTCCTGATAATAACTTGGTCCTTACATCATAAAACACGTGTTAAATAAGGGATATTATGAGCTAGAATATTTCAAGGGGAACATTCTAGGACCTAAAAACATGCTCTATTTTAAGAGGTATTATTCCTAGACATTAGTGTCTAGGAAAAATCCATTTGTACTCATTGTATTATAAATAGCTTAGCTTGATTTTACTTTAATTTGTACTCATTGTATTATAAATAGCTTAGCTTGATTTTACTTTAATTTTTTTTATTAGTATTGGTCATTGCTCATCATGCTTTGTACTCAATTGACAGATGTCGTTGGATGCACCTGATTATGTGGATGGATCCTATCGACATACTCAGAAGATAGCTTATGCAACTTGGGTAATGTTTGGTCCCATAGTTCACCTTGTAAGCTTTGGTGGAGTTTTTCTCAGTCTTACTACCAATAAAATCGCAAAGTATATTGCTGTGATCCAATTACCGCTGGGGGGAATTTCACTTAGGATCCAATAGTTAACTATCCACTTAGACTCATAATTGGTAGTGTCAGAGTTGAATGGTGTGTCCACTATATTCCACTCTATATTACTTTGGAAGTTTATGAGGGTGCATCTTCTTAAACGTCGCTTTGAATTTATTACATATGCTCACGTGTCAAGGAAATTTATTTCCATTTTTGATACATTAGCTAACTATGCTTTCTATATGTTAGGAGCCCCATTGGGGTAGATAGGAAGAAATCATACGAAGACAATAGAGATAGGAATTAAATCACATATTCTCATCAACAATGTACATATTAATACATGAGAATGCCTCATTGGTTCAACTTCCCAATGAGGTGTTCACTAATGACCTTTGGTTTTCTCCTTACATGAATAGTGAACATTAATCCAAACACCAAGGATTATTTTCCCAACCATTTCCCCTTAATTCAAAGTGGTGTACGTGAGTCTAAGAAAAGAAGTGATTTGAATAACTCGAAGTGGACAACTACCACTTGTTGAACATTTCCATCTTCACAATCCAAATCGACAAACAAGTTATCTAGATGTTTGCACTATCTTATGCTAGTACAAGTGCTCTCTAAAGAGGTGGTTTTGGCTGACCACCAACCAAAGGGGCTAGAAGAATCTGAAATATTCTACTATGTGGATGGTTTAAGGTAGACGACCAACTCTCGAACTTGGAGACAACTCTCGCTCAAAGGTTCTCTGGAACTTGGCACGAAGGCTCATAGGTTCTCTAGTAGAAGAAACATGAGGCTGCAGTCTTCTATTATATTGGTGGTTTAAGGATGACCACTAACCAATTAGAGAGTTGAAACAAGAATTGAATTGTTGTAACTTGCCGAACATTTCCAACTTGGCAATCATTTGTTAAGCAAGTTAGCTATAATCTTGCATTGTCTTCCACTAATCTAAGGTGCTCTTGAAACCAATGGTTTTAGGCTAACCTCCAACCAATTGGAGCTCAATCGAACATATCTCTTAATAGGCTCGCTTATCCCGGCTCGCTTGATCTCGTTCACTTGTTTCTGACGGTATTTGTTCCCCTTTTCAGGAACAACGTGAGGAGAGGAGAGTCTCATGGTGTCAAAACTAGACACAATCTTCTTCTTTTGGAGCAGCTATAGCAACAAGCTACAAACTTGCTAACGTTCCAATATTCTCATAAAGTTCAACTGCATTTTTCACAATACCTGCAATGCTTGGAAGCAAGCCAGATAGGTGCATATCTCAAAGTCTCTGCCACCTTTTCAATGCAATTTTTCAAGCTATACTAGCTAAAAGCAATCTCTACAATGAGTTATTTACAATACAATCTGCTCAATGACAATGATGAAGTCACACATAGTTTGAAGTGTAGATATTGGGTCAACAAAAGTAAAAAGGATAACTATGGAACATATCCACATCAACATACAACAACTTTCTCTAAACAACTTTCTCTAATTTGAATGTTGTTGCGACCTGTTTATATGTTAAGGCTAGCTTTATTTTATTTTATTTTGCATTGACCACACTAGTTTGAAGTATAGATATTAACAAAAGTAAAAAGGATAACTATGGAACATATCCACATCAACATACAACATCTTTCTCTAATGTGAATGTTGTTACAACCTGTTTATATGTTAGGGGTAGCTTTATTTTATTTTATTTTGCAGTGACCACACCATGGAGAATAGAACTTAACACGAACATCTTTATCTTTTAATTCAATTGAAGTTTTCTGATGTTATCACCACTACCTCATATGGAGAACATTCACTTTCACATGAGTCCCTCCTATAATATTCACAAAGTTGGTAAGGTCTTCTGCAATGCGACCACCTTTATAATCTTTTGGCTGTTGTGATCCTTTAGGGAACCAGAATCACCATACTCCTACAAAGTTTATGCTCATCACACACAACCTTTATATAAACACAGATTTGACCTTCTTGAAACTTGCGCTGAGCTTCTCATATTCATGTGTAAGATTGTAACAATGCCCACACCATGGTGCCTGAAATTCAACGAGAGTGCCCCTGTCTCTGCCTACTTCATTCTCAGATCAATTGTGATGTCATCATATCAAACCGCCATGAGAAGAAATGTGAATGGACACACGGCCAAGGCATAGGCCATCACACTTTTCAGCGCATCTCTTCAACACAGATGGAAATCTCCTCTTTAACGCCAAGGCATAGGCCATCACACTTTTCAACGCATCTCTTCAACACAGAGATGGAAATCTCCTCTTTAACGCAGCATTAAAATGATAGAGAAGGCAGAGGCCATATCACTGACGAGGACGCTAACTCTCCAAAGAGTTCACCAATGCCACGTTTCAATGGGCCACGAGCTAGGGTGGGTTTGTGGTGGAGTCTCACGCCTTCAGTATGAGAGTAAATGCACATGTTTGTGTTGAACACGTGTTGGGAGAGCTCATTGAACCCGATCACCCATCAGAAGAGAGCCCACGGGACTGTGAACCTGCAACCTTTTCACTTGAAGGAGAATGCACTGGATTCAATCTTCACCGCTGCAAGATATATATGTTCACTACCTGGTCTCACAGTCCAGATGCAAAGGGTGAACTTCAATCTTTAATGCATTCAACGTAGTCACAAGAAGTAGTAGAGTTGTTCAACGCGTTTCTCTCACGGTGGTGACTCCACGTAATTGGAGTCGCAGCAACAAATTTCATTGCAACTCCAGGTTTCAACGGAAAACGGAGCAGTAGAAAGCTTTGTGCAGCTACAGGAAGTTTTGGCACAACTGAGATATCGTAGCGTACACCGGCAGTCTTGGCACATCTCTAAACTAGTTGGCAGTTCTAATCACCAAGAAGGAGGGTGCAGTAGGCAACTCAGTTGTGGAAATATTAAATGGTCTTGCTAGCAGCGTTCTTATAATATAAGCGCAAATGACAATAATATAGTGAGGCAGTTCTTGAGAGAAACAATGTAGCTCCATCAACAACGTATGGGGAGGAGCACGCACTTTGTCAATTTTGTGAACTTGCCCGAGCTGCTAGTGTATGTGAACATGGAAGAGGAAGCCTTTGCAATGTGATCGATAATACTTGCAACAACAACGTTGGACTCTCTAAGCATATCAATGCTCATTGTCAATATTCTCCTTTGGGGAAACGATTGAACTACACCAACTCCAACATCCGCGAGTGCAGGCAGGCACCAACGGGTAGATGGAACTCAGATATTAGGGTTCGAAATTGCAGAACATGTGCTTGACAATTATCTGATGCCAACAGTTTGGCCTCCAACAACAAGACCATTTAATCATACTATTGCCATTTCCATCCTTAGAGGCAAGATATGGTGGTATAACCTTTAAGAAGGTCAATATTCCATCATGAAGGTCAAAACTAATTCTCCTCAATCGCAGGTTTCTTCAACATGCAGAGGTTAAATGCACATTGAGTCACTCGTTATTCAACACAATAGTCTCAACACTAGCAGTAACAATTAGGTTCCAGCTCCATTCCAAATATATGCAGCCGTTAAGGTTCTCCACTGGGTGTGCGGCAAGGCAAAGTGCGGACTCCACAACCACTAGGAGCTAGGTTTCCCACGTGAAATTAGGGTTAACTCATAAGTGAAATCACCACGCAAGGAACAAATAATTGATACACAGTTGTCCTAAAATGCTCGGAGGCTATAGAGAAACGACTTCTCAGCCAGATATATGCTGAAGAAGAATTTAATGTACTCTAAATTAGGATTTGCATGTCAACGATCACGGAGGGAAAAGGCAGAATATGGAAAGATGATTGCAGATAGAGGTAAGAAAGAGAAGGACAAAACCTCGCTATGATACCACTGTTAGGATCCCATTGGGTTACACATGTCAAAGCACATATTCTTATTAACAATATACATATTACTAGCAACAACCATATTAATAAGATTAATATGTTTGGAATATGCCCTCAGGAATATATATCAGTAAAGTTAATTTAATGGTTAATTTAATAGTTCTATCATGATTGGAGTTAACCTAATAGTTACCCAATATAATTGTGATTAGAGTTAAAGTTAAGCTAATAGTTGTAGAATCATTGGATTTAAACTAATAATTGTATTTAATAATTAATTTAAAAGTTAATATATCAACCATTGCACTTCAATTAAAATTTGTGATTGGAGTTGAAGTTAAGTTAAAGTTGTATCATCATTGGTCTTAACCTAATAGTTAATTTTTTTTTTCCTAAAGAATGTGTCAATTACTTGTATCTAATAGTTAATCTAACATAAAAACCACTTAAGTTGTGGTTGTTAAGCTCATAGTTGTATCATCATGTTGGAGTTAACCTAATAGTTGTATTTAAAAGTTAATATAAATCTATTGTAGTTAATAAAAGAGCTTCGAGTTATCTTGACTTCTAGCTTCCAAATGGAGTTGGACTAAGCCTTATGCACATTAAGTGGACTAAGCCTTATGCACAATACCATGCCACTAAGTGCAGTTTTCACACGAGTTCATAGGAATTTATTAAGAGTTGGAACTATTTTATTTGGAGTTCGACTCTTACATGACTGCACATTAGCTAGACTCCTAGATGCCAAATGCACTTGGACTAAGCCGTAAGTAATTAGAGTTGTAGTTAAGCTAATAGTTGTAGATTCATTGGAGTTAACATAATAGTTGCATATAATAGTTAAGCTAATTGTTATCCAATATAACTTTGATTAGAGTTGAAGTTAAGCTAATAGTTCTAGACACATTTGTGTTAAGCTAATAGTTGTATCTAATAATCGAATAGTTGAATATTAATTTTAATTTTTACAACTATCACTAACTCTACTTATCACATGTTAATTAAATTATTTTTTATTTTTTTGAAATTATTAATTATTAATTTTGGACGACACTCATATAATCAATTTGGACAGTACACTTGTCTCATTCTCGTTTAATCTTGGACGACTACCATAGAATCAATCTGGACAGTACACTTGTCTCATTCTGGTCGGTAGATGGGAAAGCATAGATGGTAGTCCACCCCAAAATTCTAACATATATACACCTATCGGCGTAAATATAAGAGAATACTTCATCAGTTCAACTTCCAATGAGGTCTCTTGCTATTCACTAATATCTTTGGTATTATTCTTAGGTGAATAGTGAACATTAATCCAAACACCAACGATTACGTTCCCAACAAGATATACATTTGTCATTTAATTTAAAGCAAGCATAATAAAAGCACAAGAGAATATACACATTGTAGATATGTCTCATAAAAGTAGTATTTAATTAATATAAAAGTAGCGTTTTAAGTACAAAAGTGTGAGTTATAATACAAAATATGGCCGATGGTCCTCAATGGTGCATAAATACATTGAATAGGTACAAAATGTCCATAATGGACTTAAAATATATAGAAAAGAGATAACCATAGTCACTATTGTGTCCTTGTTGTGGTTGTATATCACAAGACACATGTAGCCTTTTGCCTAAATAGCCTAATCTATCAGGCAGGAACCCCAACCACCACCTGTTGCCACATAACCTTCGACAAGTGCTCAATCCAGGTAGTACAAATTCAATGGGTAATACATTGGAGGTTCTCCTCCACATAAGCTAGAGTAGCCTTCATCCCCTCCTCTACTCGAGGATCATGTTGTTGTATGGGTGATCGATAGGCCACTCTGGTCCAATGTTTGCACCATAGCCAATGTTTGTCATTAGGATCATACACCCAAAAAAAATCTCTTCAGTTGTAAATATTTCAAACTACAAAAAAAAAATGAAATATATAAAAAAACATCACTCACTAATTCGGGCCCATGTTGATCCAAGAGGAAGTACTAGGATAGGATCTACTTCAAATTTGAGACCAGCATATGAGAACTCATTAATGGAAGGAAGTTGTCTTCTCCACCACTCGAGGAACTCATTGTCAAAGATTGTAGGGAATGCCCCTCTTCCCAACTAAAGCATAAGATTGGTCCATCAACCCATCTAGGGATCATGGGGTCTAATGGTGGTAGTGATATCCTCAGTCTCATGGTGTGAATCCTCTTAAAGAAGAATGATACAAGTATGCTCTCATACCCAAAGTTCTTGTTCTTCCTAGTCTTATAGTTAGTAAGTTGACTTTTCATATTGTTCAACAAACTCAAGCTCCAGTCAAATAGTGTAGATCGAAGGAACTCAACACCAATGGGTGGCCCTCATGAGGAAAAGTGTAATGCAGTAGAGCCTGCCACTTTGGTGATCATGGTCATGATAACTCTTAGGGGGAGTATAGAAATACCAGAGATAGGTACCTGTGTACCTGAATTTTGGGTCTTTGGGAACACAAAATGTGTCACTAGTACATAATGAGAGATAAGTGACAAACAAATGACCAAAATACGCATATAAATGACCACTTTTGATTTGGCGATCACTGGTGGCTAATTTTTAGTCTCTTATCATGCGACAAAAAATGTGGTCATATTTAATTTGGTTATTTATAGCTTTTCTTTTGGTCATTAATTTGGTCGTATATTTGGTCATTAATCTAGTCATTAATTTGATCATATATTTAGTCATTAATTATGACAATTAATGACAAAAAATATCACAAGATTAACCACAAGACCATGGATGATTTTAAGGAACCATACTTATTTAAAAGTGTATAAATGTTGGCGAATATTAGCAATTCTTAAAATGCCAACTATAAAATGATTGATGATTTTTTTTAAAAAATATTTTAATTCCCAAGGATTTTATATCATTTATATAATAATTTGGCAATTTTTAGGGTGACTTTTTTTTATCCCATCAGGGCCAAACAGGGCTTCAAAAAATGCAAAATGGCGAATATTTTTTGGGAGAAAAACATGGAAAAATAGCCCATTGGGCTAAAATTCGTCCCTAAAATTATCCCTGCACAAGACAAACTATAAATGACCAAACTAAATGTGACCACATTTTTGGTCACGTGATAAGAGACCGAAAATTAACCACAAAAACTGTCATTTGGTCTCTTATATGCGAATTTTGGTCATTTTTTTGGTCGCTTATATCCCATTTGTTGATCACTTTTCTTTCATTTTTGGTCACTAATTTAGTCTTTTTTAGTCATTTTATATGCAAATATTCATTGATTTATATAGATAGGGTATGGAGGAATCGAACCACCAATCTCCTTCATGTAACGTAGGTGCTCTTCCATTGAGCTAGTACCCTTGAAAGTTCTACTTTTAAACCACTACACATAGGCTGGATTGTATGACATAATTTCAATAAACTACTGACATATTGCCATGTGATATTCTAAGCAAGGCTATTACTTAATTTATCCTCAAGGTGTTTCATGTTTCAAAGAAAATAATCTACTTTCTAAGAGGTCATGCCCAACCTAACAGTCCAATTGTAGGATATGTTCCAAACATCTACATGAGAAAATTGAAGCATCTACATTAATATAATGGTAAAGGTGAGGAAATTGAAAGATGAGAAAATCAAACCAGCAAAACCAAACTAATAACAGTCCTCAATAAAAACCTTCTTGTTGAATATTGTCAAATTACTCAAGGAAACATTCAGGACAGGCAATAACATATCTTCTTGCTTTGTCCTCTCAAAAGATAAATTGACAGAAAATGAAATGAAATGTAAGCAATAACTATTAAGACTTGAAATATGGCTAATTTTTTTATGAGTAAGTGTGTATAGTATATAACTAGGGTGACAAATATGGCACACAAATACAACTCAAACATAAGAAATTTGTTGCTTCTACTTGTTATATGTATCAATTTATAGAAAAGAAACTATGAAAACACACACACTTGATTTGAAACAAATGTCCCACAATCACTAGAAAGGTCATGAACAAACATTACTGCTAATGGTAAGTGGGAGAGAGCAACAATTGTCAACTTCTCCAAATTGTTTCTGTCCTCTTCATTCCAAGAAGATTGATAAGTATGATAAGTATTATCATATTATGTGATTACTACAATTTGTTATTTGATAATTTCTAACAAAATACAACTCATAGGAGGTGTGCATATGAGATGACTTTCAGGAAAATGGCTTGAGCATTGTACAATAAAACCAATTTTTTTAAAATGAGGAGCAAGGTACATGGATAGTTTATTAAGATATTTGAAGAAGGAAATTAGAAAGGGGCGGGGGTGCCAAGATTAATTGAACTCTCTCTTTTATTAGAGGATCCCTCCAATACTGTAAAAAACTGTTACATGCAAGAAATTAAGGAAAACAATTAACAATACTACAAAAGGTGGTCATAATCTAAAGTTTATGCAAAACACATGTTTTCCCACCACCCTCACCGGAATCCATCAAAAAAGAAAATCCCTTCTTCTGATCAATGCGGCACATTTCAGGTTTCTTGGCGTTCTAGGATGATTCATAGATTCTAGCTAGAACCCTTGGGGAATGGTAGAACCATGAGAGGAACCACAAATCCTGCTATAGTACATTGCCAGAAAATGGTCCATTTAAAAATAATTTTTATCCCACTCTCGGAAAGGGCAGTGTTTGTTGGCCATTAGGTTTTCAAAGGAGAGAGACACTATCATAAGGATAAAGAGCAAAGAGCTCTAAATAATGTTGAAAATATCTCTGTCAAGCCTACCATGGGTTGGGCATTTGATTGGAAGAAAAATGAAAGCTATTCCATGATCACAATTGTTGTTAACTCTCTCAATCTAGACAAATATATAAAATATGCAAAGTTAAATTTTCCATTGCATAACCCAAGACAAATCTAGGAAAGATGCAAAGTTAAATTTTGCATTGCATAACCTAATCTCCCATAACATGGGAATTTAAATAAGTGTGATGTCAATTATTACTTCCATTTTAGTAAGATGTGTTTGCTTAATTATATGGAATGTTAAGAGAAATATTGTAAAGAGGCGAGTTTATTGCAGTTAAGAATTCTTCCAAATAAGCAAGGCAAGAATACAGGGGTAGATTGTTGGTGAGAATATGTATGAAATGTTGGTGGGATACCATTGTTAATAGTGCAGTCTGAAATTTTTACACCTTTGTTGCATGAGTGTGCCCTTGCGACTCCCTATTCCACTCTATAAGAACACTTCAGAGTGCTTCAACTTACTTTATTTTAAAATTTAAGTGTCAACCCATCTTGTCTTACATGTCCAAATCAAAACCAACGAGTTTTCTAACGCTAATACATGCATACAATATATATATATATATATATATATTAGAAGTACTTATTTACCACTGTTAAACAATATTTTGATATGGCAGGGTAATAAGGGTAAATATGTGTGAATAAAATGGCACTAAAAATATGTTACATAAAGAGTGCAATAAGTTAAATTGTTTATCAAAATCGAGGATACATAGTTGCGAAACAAAACACTAAAATAAACTCATGTTATCGTGTCTATACATACCTATCATCTTCAATATTATTTATGAATCCAAGTCTTTGAAGACGTCTACCTATATCACTGACCAGGCTGATTACTTGTACAGCATTTAAAAGTTCTCATTAGTCAATATCACTGTTACACCTCATAGTGTATGAGGTTTCACATTTATGGGAATGGTAGTTGGTAGCTTTGTAACATTGGATGGACTTGAGGGAATATACATCTTCATGAAATCTTTTCCCTTCTTTTCAACATTTTTTATGGAGATATTTGGTGAAGGTTGATTCAACTACATATCATGTATCTTCATCTTGTTGGAGGCATTTTTCTTTGGTTTATCATTGTTGGAGAGATCACCTTGTTATTTCCCCCTTCTCATGATGTTCTAATTACTATTCTCGCTTGGTCAATTTTTCCATGGAAAAAATCATATTTATATTACCGAGCTGGAAACAAAATACATTCTTCATGTGCAACTACACTAAAGATAAAATGTTGTCACCTTTTTCATCTAGGTGTCCCCTAGTTCCCAAACTATTTATCAACTCATCAAACTGTAAAATAATTATACCATCCTGTAGCTAATTGGGATGACTTCCAAAATGAAAATTTGAAATTTTATGACTGTCCAAAAATAAAACATCAGCGCTATAATCCAAGATACAAATACAGGTAATAAGAACCCATGGCTGATCAGGAAGACTGTTCCAAATTGAAAATTTGAAAATTTATGATTGTCCAAAACTAAAACGACATCACTTTAATCTAAGAGACAAATACCGGTTTTAAAAACAAGTGAGATAGTATTCATATAATTTTGGAGTCTCAGATGAAATGTCCCCATTTGTTCCAGAAAATATTACTCGCCAGGAACTAAGAAGAGACTTCCGTTAGAGAGACCATCAACCATCTCGTTTAGTTCTAGGAATACATGAGATATAGTGAGCAGTAGTAAATATAAATCAAAGTACAAAGAAAACAAATAAGATAACCTACTAGGAGATTTGAATCCATCCTTATACTCACATATATATATATATATATATATATTTTCAGATTAGATCTTGTCTATTAAGGGGAAAGTCACTACAGGAACAAAGGACATACCTGAGAGAGAATAAATTAAAGTATTGTAGGTTTAGTCTAGTACATTAGCAGTCAAGGTAACCCAACCAACAAGTAAGGAAATCCCAATTTAAATAGTAGCAGATCAAGAAACAACAGTCCATAAAATATCAGGTAATGATGACATTCCACACACAAACCAGAGCTCAGTTTGTAGCCCATACAAATCCCATGGATGTTTTACAACTTAACACACTCAAACAGTGCAACATAGATCTTAGTCCACTCAAATGGGGTTATGGTTTCTTCTAGCAGCCCCAAACAACTCACAACCTGCTCAAGCAAGATCAGACAGGTCACAGTTTAGTCCAGGAAGCCCCAAGACGGTCAAGATTCAGTTCAAGAAGCCCCAAGAAGGTAACAGTTCAGTTTAGGAAGCACCAAGAAGGTCATGAACCAGCTTAGGAGGTCACAATTTAGGGTTATCATCCATCAAAGAGGTCATGCCTAGCCTAACAGTCTAACAGGAGGCCAAAACTAAGCTCCTGGAAAAACACACAGCTCACAACCCAACCCAAAAGGAAACACACATGTCACGGCTTATTCCAGGCAGCCCTAACAAGTAACAACTTATTCCAAGGAGTACCATTAATGTGGGGAAGAAACCCTTTTACCCACAATACCAAGGTGTCAAACTTTTATATTCTCTCTCAAGGTATATAGTCCATAAGTGTTCCATACCACAACTATATGTTTTTATCATTGTCGTATAAGGAAGGCACAAACTGCAAAAGTATTCAGTGCATCACAATCGTAAAAGAATAAAACAATCTAAATATCTAGGACAAAATTTTAACTAGTTCATTTCATGAATTCATCATCCCCTTCAAAGTGTTGCAAATCATGCATGCAACTCAAGTAACTCGAACTACCTTAAACACCATGATTCCTACTATAAAATAATGATTTCTAGAGTGGATTAAAGGAATGCCTTCAAACCTTGAAGGCCATGAAGTTGGATCTATAGAGTGCAACAATCTTTCTAGTTCCTTTAAGTTTGGACTTTTTAGAACCATGAAATGAGACATGAAACGCCCCCCCTACATGATGTGCTAGAGGGGGATAGTGTGCAACCTAGATAAAATTCATTGGCACTAAACCTATACAATTTTCTTGTTGGAAATAGAATATCATTGATGTGAATAAAGTTTGTGTCTTTGGTGCTTATTTGCATAGGTCTCCACAAGCTTTGGAACACAAATTTCCAAATTGAGAAAGAAATCTCTAAAAATGAAAGGAAATGTTACTATATTTTTCTTGTATGTATGAATGTGATATTGAAGCCAATACATCCTATATACAATATCAATCCAAGATTCATCAACTTGAAATCCTACAATCAACTTTATTTTGAGTGCACATACCCACCACCAATCTCTCAACTTATTTAAAGAAAACATTGAGATATACAACATTGAAATCATTGGACACTATGTTGCATGAAATTAAAAATACACAGTTGGCCTAACAAGTGCATGTATGCAATGTCCATTTTTGAAAATTTTATTACAATGACCAATTTTTCACTTTTTTCCCCTTATTTCGACCTTTGACTAGTTTTGATGTCTAGGTCTCCAAATTGGTCTAAATGATCCCAAATATTCCCATAGGGTGTATGAATGATATTAATAATTGAATATGATGTTTAGGGATTATTTATGAATCTCCAATTACTTCTGTAAACTTGTTTTATATTCTGATCAAAGTAGGAGTATTTACTAGCAGATTGGGGTTCCAATTCCCCCTGGGTAAATGCTGGAAATGGCTTCTCAAATGCTCCAAAACCCACTCAAATTTATGAAAAGAGGAAGAGGATGTGTAAGGTAAATTTTTAAGTCTCATATGCATCATGGTTCAGTTTATACAGGTTTTTATGAACCTCTCCCAAGAAACTACAAAATCATTATTTCGACCGTTGGGAAAAAAGCACCAAATATTCTCCAAATGCAATTAAATTGAGTAAAATGGCTTCAAATGCTTAAGTATTGAACATGAAACGTGTAATATACATTAATGAAATTCCATTGATCATAAATATATCAGATATACATTCTTCCATTCTAAATAATCAGCATTACCATGGCATACATCAATATAGTGGGGAAATGGTCATTGTTTGCTCATTAAAAGTCATTTCGACATACAACTCTTGGGTATTTCGATCTGAGAATTTATGAGAATGAAGAAAATATCATATTGAAATTATTTAAATGATAAATATACCAGTATAATCTCTCCCAAAGAGTACAATATCTCACCCAAAGCGCAATCCCTCCATGAGCAAGAATATGCAATAAAAAATGGAAATGGTTGAGAGAAAGTGCTGCAATAGAAAAACCCAAGAGATTCCTTGTAGCTTACACCTATAAATAAAACTCCATTAAATCTCCATGAAAGATCCAAGTTTCCTCTCCAAACACCAACTTGGATGGGAGTCTTTCACCCCCAAAATTGGCTAAGGCAAGAAACTAGTCATCCACTAGTTCTCACAATTCACAAATGACAATTTCTCAAATGAACAAAAGACATTCTATTGGTTGATCCCTGTATTTTATAAAAATCCTTAGCCTTCTAAGGTTACCAATTCATCCCCAAACTCAAACCAATTCGAATTAGGGTGTGTGCTCAAGCTTTGCCATGTGTCCTCCCTTTCATAGCCTTCCATCTTCCCCCAATTCGAGTAGGAGCCCATTGAGCTTCCCCAACTCACATGATCATCCCCTTGGATGCTCTATTTTGACCTGCCATGTTAGATATGTCAGATGTTGTCCTTCATATATTATTTGTGTCATAGGTGTCATAGCATCTTCATCATTCTTGTCATAGAGCTAGGGAATCTAGTCCAAGTGTCTCACTAGCTCCAAAATGACTCTTCCTCTCCCATGTAAGTTACATTTCCTCCCAAATTAGACCTGTGATTCATATGGCCAAGTGTATTAGCCTTCTAACTCATCCAATAACCTTTAGGATTCCCATGGGTTCGAAATTGCAAGAGGAGGATGCCATGTGGCACAAAATTTCTAGCTTGTGTGGGCCCCATAGTCTCCATGTGTCTCCATGCTCTATTTCCACTTAAATTTTCTCTTGTATTTTTTTAATAAGCTCCATTATTAAATATTTATCCCATTCTAATATTTGAACATCATTTATTAGCTCCCTCATTAAAACTCCAAATGTATCCATCCAACCTAGGGAACCAGTAGGATTGATGGAATTGTCCTGCTATGCAATTATTTGAATGGGGACATTACAGTCCTCCCCACCGAGGATTGCTTGTCCTCAACCAATTTAAGATTTGGATGCTGTAAAATATTATCCTCTTCAAAAGGAGAAGAATTTTCCAGAACAAGTGTGAGTTGACCTTCATCATCCAAAGGAGGAAGTATTTATGAAGTGATGATTTGCTGACCATGAGATTTTTTGAGAAAAGAAACATGAAATACATTATGGATTTTACTCCCTTCCAGAAGTTCCAACTCATATGCTACTTCCCCAATATTCCAAACTACTTTGTATACGCCACAGTATCTTGGTTTTAGATTTTATGACCCATTCTTTTTGAGAGATATTTTTTTGTATGGCTGCAACCTAAAATATACTAAATAATTAACCTAAAAGGTCCTTTCTTCTCTATGTCTATCTCCATACTGTTTTTTATTTTTATTTTGCGCAACCTGCAAATTATCTTTCAAAAGCTTTAAAATTTATTGGTTCTCTTCCACCCAATATTTAGCTTTTGGAGCTCTACTATCACCAAACATCATCTCAACAAAGGTAAGTGCATCATAAACATACAATGCTTTCAAAGGAGACATCCCTATTGACATATGAAACATGGTGTTGTAGCAAAACTCACCCAAGTGTAGCCATTTTGCCCATGCTTTTTGCTTCTCTCCCACATAGTTTCTTAGGTACCCTTATAACCATTGGTTCATCCTCTTTGTTTGTCCATCAGTTTGTGGATGATATATTGTACTTGGATTCAACTGAGTGCCCACCAATCTAAAAATTTATTTCCAAAAATCACCCATGAATCTACTATCTCTATCACTTACAATGCTCTTGGGGAGCCCATGCAATCTGAAGATTTATTTGAAAAAATTATTAGCCACTTGTGCATCACTAAAATATGATGTAACATAAAATAAATGAGAAAATTTTGTCAATATATCCACTACAACATATATTCAATCCTTACCCAAAGATTTGGGCAACCCGGTGATGAAATCCATTGAGATACTGTCCCATTTTTGCTCTAGAATGGGAAATGGTTGCAATAAACCAGCTGGGGATGTAAGTTCTAATTTTTTTTGCGGACATAACTTAAATTCATTCACATATTTCTGAACATATTCATTCATCCCCTTCCAAAATAATCTTTGCCTCAATTTCCTATAAGTTTTGAACATCCCCGGATGGCCAGCTAATGGGGAATCATGTGCTTCTTACAAAATTTTGTACTTGAGCTTTGAATATTGAACCAAATAAATTCTTCCCTTATAATATATCATCCCATTCACAATTCTATAGTTATAATCCCGCTTGATTCCATCTAACACATCACAAGCAAATTTATAATCTTTGGCATATTCAACTAGTAACATGTTTTTCCAATCTTTAACAATGTCCATGAGAGAAAAAGAAGGTTTTCGAGATAATGCATCTGCTACAATTTTATTTTTCCCTTTCACATATTCAATATCAAAATCATAAGCTTGAATCTTTCTTACCAACTTTTTTTCCTTTCATTTAGATCCTTTTGGGTGAGGAAGTGCCTTAGACTATTGTGGTCAGTTTTCACCACAAACTTGTTTCCTACCAAGTATTGTCGAAAGTTGGCAAATGCATGCATGATGGCCAAAATTTATTTGTCATATATGGAGTATATTTTTTCATGAGGATTCAACTTTCTTCTCTCAAATTATATGGGGTGTTTTCCTTGCTTTAGGACAACCCCTTTTCCTCCACTTGAAGCATCATATTAAACAACAAAAGGATTAGAAAAATCAGGTAATGCAAGTATGGGACAAATAATCATTACCTATTTCATTTTTTGGAAGGCCTTTTCAGCCTCTTCATCCCACTTGAAATTATCCTTCTTAGTCAAATCAGTGAGTGGAGAAGTCAAATTGTAGAACCCTTTCATAAACTTTCTATAATAGGTGCATATTCCAATGAAGCCTCTTAATTCTGTGATGTTTTTTGGTGATGGCCATTCTAAGATAGCCCTGATTTTTTCCATGTGTAATTTCACTCCTTATTTCCCAAAAATGTTCCCAAGATACATTATTTCCTTTATCCCAAATTCACATTTAGACATCTTAGCAAACTAGGGTTGTTCTTGTAAAGTTCTCAACACAATCTCTAGATGATGCAAGTGCTCTTCCCAAGTTTTACTGTAAATGAGAATATCATCAAAGAAGACCAAAAAAAACCTTCTAAGATGCTTGCAAAAGATTCTATTCATGCATGCTTGAAATGTGGCTGGAGCATTGGTTAATCCAAATGGCATAACAAGAAACTCAAAGTGACCATAATGACATTGAAAAGCAGTCTTTTGCACATCTTCTTTCTTCATTCAAATTTGGTGATAACCTGATCTAAGGTCAGTTTTGGAGAAATATTTGGCTCCAAATAGCTCATCCATGAGCTCATCAATCCTAGGAATAGGATACCTATTCTTGATGGTATTCTTGTTCAAAGCTCTAAAATCTATACACATCCTCAAGGTTCCATCTTTTTTCTTTACCAACACTGCTGAAGAAGCATATGGGCTAGAGCTTTGTCTAATGAGTCCCAACTCTAAGGGCTGGTTGATGGCCTTATCAATCTCATCTCTAAATTTCTTGGGATGTCTATAAGGTGGAATCTGAATGGGTGGAGTACCCTCCTCCAAAACAATGTTGTGCTCAACCCCCCTATCAGGTGGTCTACCATGTGGAAGATCTCTAAAACAAATTTCATACTTTTTCGATAGTTTCTCTATATCCTTTGGGTGTTAAAAAACCTTTATTTTTGGCTTGGGAGATGTGATATGACATTCAACATCCCATTCTATGTCCCCATGCCTCAATATATATCTCATACTATTGCAAGTCACTACTTGATTTGGGTAAGTGCGTTGCCCTCTCACAACCTTTAGTACACCTTTCGAGTCTTGAAATTTCATCTTAGGAATTTGATCATTTACTGTATGATCCCCTATAGAATAAAACCATTGTACTACCAAAACCACATTAGTATCAGCAACATCAACCAAATAAAAACTATCAACAAAAGTATAGTTACCTTCGGTGACTTGCAGGTTTGGAACCCATGTTTTGCACTGCATTGTGTTGTGACCGGGAATGACAACTATGAAGCCATCGAATGGTTCAGTAGGTATATTCCTTTTCTCCACCATATTTGCATCAATGAATTTATGTGTGGCTCCTCCATCTACCAAAAATGAAGCTCTTTCTCCTAATACCACACCCTCGCATCGAATAGTGTGATAGCGAGGCACTGCTGAAAGTACTGCCATTCTTGCTTTGTCCGATGAAGGATGATTTTATTCTTGTATTTCTTCTTCAGCTATTGTTTGTAATGTCCCCGACCCTCCGACTGAGGAAGAGGATGCTACCATGGCGTTAACCATCTAGGCTGGCAGCCCCATGAATCATGTGAAGGTCATAAAATACTGAAATGCTGAAATAGTATGCTAATAACGAGATGCATTGAAGTGGAACATACACATATGCAATTATTTATCATACACAGCGGAAGCAAACATATGTTCCTACAAGCATTCATTCAACATGTTCATCACATTCATTAACAGATAATATGGTTGCAGAAGTAAAATAGGCAAGATTACTTATCTTATGAAGAACTCATTCCGTAACCAGCTACGTCGCTGCAACGTTCCACGCAACCATAGGCTAGCATGCTCCTAAATCTTTCAGCAATGCTGCCACCCCCAAGCTGGGAATGATTCTCCAAGGAATAGGGAACAAGCAGGCTTACACATAGCCAAAAATACACAAAACACAGCCAAGCCAACATAGTTGGGTTTATCAGGCCATCAACAAAATAGCCAAGCCAACATGGTCAGGTTTATCAGGCCATCTAGGAGTTGCGAAAGGATAAATGCTAAGCTGGTGAGCCCATCACAGAGCTAGGAACACCTACATCAGAACTAGCCTGGATTCTAAGACACCCACACACACCCAACACAAGGAATCATTCCCTTATCTGCTACACAGTCCCTCAGGCCCTGCATTCCCTTCCAGTGCTATTCAGGGGTTGTGGAGAAGAAGGCAAGCCCTATAGCTCTATCTGTGTGGTTTCTAGCCACCAGGTTTATCAAGCAAACCAAGCCCCCATCCCTGCTCCCAACACAGTCCGAAGACCAACCATTGCACACAGGCAATCAATTAGCGGTTACAGCTTAACAGGGGAAATGACTCCCAAGCGAATTTCAATAGGCCATTGAACGTATCAGTGCACACAATTTACAACATGGGGGAAATCAAGAGTCCCAAAACGTATCATCATACACTGTATGTGAAATGAACAGACTCCCGTCCCCAAAATATAAAGAAGACCACAACAATCACAATGTAAGGGAGACCACAGCAACACAACAAATCTTGAGGAGAACGGCGACAACCATAACTCACGGGAAGAGCAACAGTCCAAATCTCAACATTGAAATGATGGGAAAAATTACACGACCATACCAATCTGTGAGGAGGTCATATAGCTGAAAATGTGAATGGTCCCTTCACAACAAATCATGGATGAGAGAGCATAGCTCCCAGCTCGCTGTGTGATCCCAAAACCAGGAAAATCCTGTGCGTGAGAATAATGAACAAGACTTTCGCTTCGGTGTGGATGAACAAACAATCATGAGGCTTGTGTAGTGGAGGGTGCATGAGTGTTTCAGCATCGGCGTTGAGAGAGTGTAGTAGTGAGTTTGCTGGAGTGATGGCGGTGGTTTCTTTTGCCATTGTGAAGTCAACCGCGGGTGGAGTGTGCATGTGGGCAAGGATTGACAGTGTTATTAGTTGTGTTGGTTGGATAAGACAAGGTGGTGACACATGGGTTCCCCCCCCCACCCCATTGGCCAAGGTTTGACATTTCCCCCACCCTTATCCTTGTGAAAATCATGCCCCTTCTCAATTTAGTTGCCACCAACGTAGCTAGTTGTGTTCATTTTAATTAAAGATGCATATTTACATGATGCTAAAACTTAATATACATGCAGCATGCTCCGATATACCATCGGTGACAAATTTAAATCCAAAACATAGCATAACCAATCAATGGTGGGGTCTTGGCCTTTAGCTCCGCACCATGATCATTTACAATATATACATCATATACATCTAATGCAACGGGGTTAAAACCGGGGTGTTACATTGTCTCATATGCTTCCTCTTGATCTGAATTTTTTTCTTATTCATCCATACCCTATAGCATCCCCGACCCTTCGACCGGCGAAGAGGATGCTACCATGGCATTAACCATCCGGGAAACCAGCCCCATGAACATGGAAATATATAAAATGCTGAAACAAAATGCATTGAAGTAGAACATGCACAGATACATAATTATTTATCATACACAGTGGAAGCAAACATACATTCATTCATTCAACATGTTCATCATAATTTATTAACAGTGAATATAGTTGCAGAAGTAAACTAGACAAGATTACTTATCTTATGAAGAAATCGTCCTGCAACCAACTATGTCGCTGCAACGTTCCACCCAACCATAGGCTAGCATGCTCCTAAATCTCTCAGCAATGTTGCCACTCCTGAGCTGGGCATGATTCCCCAAGGAATAAGGAACAAGTAGGCTTACACATAGCTAAGGATACACAAAACACAGCCAAGCCAACGCAGTTGGGTTTATCAGGCCATCAAAAGGACAGCCAAGCCAACATGGTTAGGTTTATCAGGTCATCAAGGAGCTGGGAAAGGCTAAATGCTAAGCTGGTGAGCCCATTACAGAGCTAGGAACACCTACACTAGAACTAGCCTGACTTCTAAGAAACCCACACACACCCAACACAAGGAATCAGTCCCTTCTCTGCTACACAGTCCCTCAGGCCCCGACTTCCCTTCCAATGCTATTCAGGGGTTGTGGAGAAGAAATCCAGCCCTCTAGCTCTGTCTGTGTGGTTTCCACATACACCAGGTTTATTAAGCAAACCAAGCCCCCATCCCTACCCCCAACACAGTCCGAAGACCAACCACTACATACATGCAGTCACACAAGCGATTCACAACTTGGGCAAGGAAAACGACTCCTGAGTCGTTCTTGGCCCTATCGTGGCCAAAACGACTCCCAAGCAACTTATAGCAGTCCCAAAATGCATCAGCAACACAGTTCACAACGTGGGGAAAACAACAGTCCATCTTGGACAATGAGGCCACCTAGAAGAACACAGTCCCTGAGCGTAAAAATGGCTCTCCATAGGAAAAATCATGGGTGATAGTGACGAAATGGCCCCCGACTTACTGTGTGAGTAACAACAACGCAGAACCCAGTGCATGAGAGAATATTTACACTGGATCCCAAATATGAATGGAAAACACACCAAATTCCTCTCTGTGGAAAAATGTGAATGATAGTGGAAACGACTCCCTCCCCTGGCTGCGTGAGACCAAAATCAGGAAGAATCATGTGCATGGGAGAATAGAAATACCGTCCCTGCGTGAGGATGAACCGTTAATGGAGAGAATGGCGTAGCAGCAAGAGAGTGAAGAGTCCGCATGGAGTGATGGATGTGGTGGTTTTCCAAAACGTGAGGGTCAACCTACTGGTGGAGTGTGCGTGTGGGCAAGGACTGACAGTCCTGCCACACTCCGCTCCCCAGCCATAACTTCCCCAACTAACATCAGAACTTTTTAATGGTGGTTGTTGGATAAGACAAGGGAAGGTGAGCAAGTCAAAAGGGTTTAACAGCTGACACATGGCTTTTTCCCCATTAGTTCAAGGTTTAACAACTCCCCCCCTTATCCTTGGGAAAATCATACCCTTTTCATCATGGTTGCATTGACATAGCTGGTTGGGGTTCATTTTAATTAAAGATGCATATTTACATGATGCCAAAACTAATATGTGCCGTATATCACGACATACCATCGGTGACGATTTCAATCACCGAACATAACACAACCAAATCAATGGTGGGGATTTCACCTTTAGCTCTGCACCATGATTAATTACAATATATACATAATGTACATTTAATGCACCAGGGTCAAAATCGGGGTGTTACATTCCCCTCCCCCTTCAATAGCACTGTCCTCAGTGCTTTACAAAATTTGATCAAAATGCTACGCTGGTACCGCCTCAGTGTTCCACAGAATTGAACAAAAATGGATGTGCCAATCGCATGGCATCCTCCAGCTCCCACATAGCCTCTCCAGGTCTGTAGTGCTCCCATTGCACCTTTACCTGACCTATGGCCCGGTTCCGGATCATTGTTGCCTTCCTATCGAGGATGCACATTGGCTCGGTTTGGAACTCTCCCTTGGGTTCCACCTGAATCACATCCCAATTTATCACATGGTTAGGATCATGTACATATCTCTTAAGCAAAGAAACATGAAAAATATTATGAGCTCTAGTGCTAGCAGGCAATGCAAGTCTATATGCAACTGGCCCTATTCTTTCAAGCACTTCAAACGGCCCACAATATCTTGGTGACAGCTTGGCACAACTTCCAAGCTTCAAGGAACTCTTCTTTTCCCTCACTCTGAGGTAAACATGATCCCCAACACTGAACTCCCTGTTCACCCTATGCTTATCTGCATAGCTTTTTTGTCTGTCCTGTGTTGCTTTCAGATGCTACGTGATCTTTACAACCTCTTGCTCCATTTCCTTGAGCAATTCTGGTCCAAGCACAATCCTGCTCACTGGGTTATCCCAAGTCACTGGTGTCCTACACCTTCTTTCGTACAAAGCTTCATATGGACTCATCCCCAAGGATGCCTGCTGTCCATTGTTATAAGAAAACTCTACCAAGTGTAAGTAATCTTCCCACTTGGTTGGTTTGTCCATCACATACATGCGAAGCATATCTTCAAGCACTTGGTTCACTCTTTCTATCTGCCCATCTGTCTGAGGATGGTATGCAGTGCTGAAGTTTAGCTTTGTACCCAACTCTACAAACAACCCCTTCCAAAAGTTGGAAGTGAACTTGGCATCTCTGTTAGAGACTATTTCCTTCGACAATCCATGCAATTTGAAAATCTCCTTCATGAATATCTTTGCAATGTCATCAGTCTTATGCGTAGACTTCACTGGTATAAAATGCGCTACCTTAGTCAACTTGTATACCACAACCATGATGGAATCATGCTGTCTCCAAGTCATCGGCAGTCCTATAATAAAATCCATGGAAATAATTTCCCATTTCCATTCTGGAACTGGCAAAGGCTACAACAAACCTGCAGGGTGTTGATGCTCAACCTTTACCTGTTGACATTTCATACACCTCGAAATGTACTCAGCCACATCCCTTTTCATTCCTAGCCAAAAGTACTGCTTTCTAGCTGTAGCAATTGTCTTCTGATATCCTAGGTGACCAGAATACGGGGCTTGATGGATTTCATCCATAACAACTCTCCTCAAACTTGCTACATTCGGAATATACCTTTATAAGTGAGAAGTCCATCTTCTTCCAATTTATATCCCTCATATCTCTTCTCAAGACTTTGCTATTGCAATTTGTATTTTACTTGCTCATACAATTCATCTCCAGCAACATGACTAACAATCTACTGCCTCAAATCTGATTGGAAAATACTAAGAGATGCCACATGCATTTCTTGCACCTTCCTGCTGAGTGCATCAACTACCTTATTCTCTTTCCCTTTTATGTGCTTGATTTCAAAATAAAATTCACATAAAAATTCGAGCCATCTTGCTTGCCTAGAATTCAGAGTAGGCTGATCAAATAGATACTTCAGACCACAATGGTCTGTCCTGAGCTCAAATCTCCTACCCATCAAGTAATGTCTCCACATCTTGAGAGCATGTACTATGGCTGCAAGCTCTAAATCATGAGTGGCATAGTTCTTCTCATGCTCCTTCAACTTCCTTGACTCATAACATATCACGTGGTTGTCCTGCATAAGGAATCCTCCAAGCCCTTGTCTACATGCATCGGTACACACCACAAAGTATTTCTTTGGATCTACAACCTTCAATACTGGTGCACTGGTGAGAAGATTCTTCAACTGTTGGAAGCTTTCTTCACACCTCGATGTCCATTCGAACTTCATCCCCTTCTTTTGCAAAGAAGTGATGGCATGTGCAACTTTGGAAAATCCCTCAATGAATCTCCTGTAGTATCCTACAAGTCCCATAAAAGATCTTACATCCGTCACATTTCTTGGAGTAGGCCAATTCATAATGGCTTCAATCTTTTCAGGGTCCACAGATATACCGTCCTCTGAGATAATGCGACCCAAATACTGATTCTATCTCTATAGAAGTCACACTTGCTCAATTTTGCATACAGCTAATGTTCCCTGAGTAATTTCAATGTCAATCTCAAATGCTCTTCATGTTCTTCCTCATTCTTAGAATAAACAAGAATGTCATCAAGGAAAAAAAGAACAAACTTGTCCAAATATCTGCTGAAGACACTATTCATAAGGCACATAAATGTAGCTGGTGCATTTGTGAGACCAAATGGTACCACTACAAACTCGTAATGTCCATAACTTGTCCTGAAGGCTATCTTATGAATGCCTTCATCCTTGATTCTCACCTGATGGTAACCAGACCTCAAGTCAATCTTGGAAAATACCTTTGCTCTTCTCATTTGATCAAAGAGGTCATCAATCCTAGGAAAAGGATATTTATTCTTCACAGTAACCTTGTTCAATTGTCTGTAATCAATACACAACCTGAGTGTACCATCTTTCTTCTTTACAAACAGAACTGGTGCTCCCCAAGGAGACACACTCAGTCGGATATACTTCTTTTCCAACAACTCTTGTAGTTGCATATTCAACTCTAACATCTCTGGTGTACTCATCCTGTAGGGTGCCTTGGACACTGGCGCTGCTCCTGGAACAAGCTCAATAGTGAAATCAATGTCCCGCTTTGGAGGAAGCCCTGGAATCTCATCAGGAAACACATCCCTAAACTCCTGTAACACCTGATAGTCCTCCAACCTAGGAGTTTCATCTCCTGTTTCCTCCAAAATCTGAGCTGCATACAACTGGTAGCCCTTCCTACAGAACTTCTTTAACTGCATGGCTAAAACCTGCCGTACTGAAATTACCTTTGGAATTCCTTTCACAACTACTAGGTTCCCTCGCTTCTTCATTCATGCATTCGAAAGTCTTATTGTAATAATCAAGATTTACCCTGTGAGTTTCTAACCAATCCATTCCAATGAGAACATCATAGGAACCAAGCGGTAGAACATTCAGATCTACACATGTGACCAATCCATTCATGACCAATGGACATTTCTCTACCACTTCACTGAACTTTCTCTTAGTTCCAATGGCTAGCTGGACTAACCAAGACTTCCTATGCTTTACTTTCTTAAAAGCACAAATCTCCACTACTCTAGGAGTAATGTAACTATGCGTAGAACTAGGGTCAATCAAAATAGAAACAGATTGTTCAACAATATTACCTGCTACTTCAATCACAGTTGACTGGTGATCTTCCTGGCGGTCCTCTAGTGCTGCATAGATCCTAGCGACTGCCCTTGCTACTTGAACCACTGTTTCTGCTTCTTGAATGTTATAAGCCGGTCTTGCACTCTCATTCTTGAGTGGACAAGTTCTGCACATGTGGGGTCCTCCACATTTCCAAAATTGGAGTGGTCCTCTATTATGTTGTGGATCCTTAGGTTTTTCTCCTATCACTCCAACTGGCTTACTCGCAACTTGGGATGGCTGCTTTTGCTGACTCCTGAAGTTAGAAGGTTTGAAACCTTTCTTTCTTTGGGAAAACTTCTCATTCTTCTTGTCCTTCCATGCCTTATGGTAATCCGTCTCACCTTTGCTTTGCTCATAGCAATACTTATCCTTCCTTATTGCTTCTTCAAGAGTTCTAGGTTCATAGAACTCAATTCTATCTTTGTAATACTGAGGTAATCCACTCAGAAAACACTAGACCTTCAATTTTTCATCTCTGATATACCGAACATACCTCAACAGCTCCAAAAACGTATTTGCATATTCTTCCATGGTTTGCTGTCCCAACCTCAACTCATGGAACTCCTTAATCTTGTCATCATAATACCTGTCAGAGAGGTATTTCTGCTTGAAATACTTCTTGAACTGTTTCCAATTAAGTCTCCTTTCACTGATCCTCTTTACTTGCTTGAAGTGTTCCCACCAAATGGATGCCCTTCCATTCAGATTGAATATGGTAACCCTTGCCTTCATGTTTCCCAAATAATCCTGAACTTGAAAGTACTTCTTTATCCCAAGAAGCCAAGCTTCAGCTTCTTGCCCAGTCTTTACCTCACCATCAAATGTAGGAGGTTTAGCCTTCTTAAATTCACCCCAAGAGCGATCCCTATGGTGTCTATTTGTTTTTCTTTTATGAGAAGAAGAACTTGAATCCCCGCTGGATTCTTCAGAGTCAGATGACCCACTAGAAGTCCTTCTTCGTCTCCTAGTACTGCTCTTACTTCCGTCTGGTCTTGCTGTACCTCGTCCAGAGTCTATCTTTCTCTGCAAGTCTGTTAAACTCTGCAACATAGCAACATTCAACTGATGCTGCTCTTCCTGGGCTTTAATCAAGCTTCTCATTGGTGGTTGCAACATCTGATGATGTCTCTTGGAACCTCCTTCCATTAGACTCTATGTCATCATTTTTGTTACGGACATTTTCTCCCATGGCATCTCGGGCATGCTTGTAAGAATCCTGAGCATCATATCCGTCATGGTTTCTCATAACTGAACCACCACTTACTTACCAAACTGCACTACCTAGAATACTTCCCTTGAAGGTGATTATGATTCTGCAAATGTGTTAGTAACACAATTGTTAGATGCATACATTGATATAAATCAGAATTACTTACCTTCTCCTGGAAAAATCATAAAATGACATTTTTTGTTGTTGTAAATCTATGATTTTTACGCATCTGGCGCATAAGATCGTTGCCACTTTCTCCTTTTCAGCCCTGAAAATCCACTGAAAAGCCACTGAAAATCCCTCTGAAAAACAATCGAAATTTGCTAAGAAATCCCCCTTGAAAAACTCAAAATTTCCTTGTACAGAATCAGGTCTCATTCCAACTATCAATCCGACGTTTCAGCAGTCAAAACAACTAACTTTCTCTGCTGTTCATCAGCAATCGAGCGCACTGCTTATCGGGGGGATAGTCCACTAAACAGCCGCAACGGTGGGTAGTGGTCCCACTGCGGGTTCCATGGACCATAAACTCATCGACTGTCGGAAGCTCTTTCCACTAACTTCATCCGACGTAGCTCATCGGCAACTGAATTAACTAGGTGTCGGCAATGTGTTCAACTAACCATCGCCGATGGCCGACGATTCCCAGACTTAGAGAAATTTTTGAAATTTTCTCTTTAGTCTTCCTTTTTGCCGTTTGATCGGCCCAGTTCTCTTCTTTTCATCGGAGAAATAGTTCCATCAGCAGCCGCAACGATGGTCCATCATCTTCGATCTTCTTTCGATCGGTGGCCCAATCCGCTGAGGCATAACCTGATCGGTATCGGCAGTCTCTTCTCATCGGAAGCCTAGAGCACTAGCCTTCCGCAACGGCGGCACTCAATCGGCTAAGTATCGATGATCCATCTGTCAAGGTGTTCCGATGTGCTGACGGCCAAAACACTTAGAAAATTTTCTAAATTTTTCTTCCAACTGTCCTCCATTGGGTGTGCTTCCGCCTAGCTCTCTGCTGCATCGGAAGTCCTTCCCACTAAGTTTTCTGATGAACTGACAGTTCAAACACTTAGACAAAATTTTCAACAAAATTTTCAAGAAATTTTCTATCATGAATTTCTGATCTCTGCTGGGCAGAAGGCAATCCTACTTCTGTCACTGCATCTTCGCGGTCCATTCAGGCCCATGCTGCAACATGAGCTCTGATACAACACTGGAGCGTCCTCGACCCTCCGAATGGTGAAGAGGACACTACCATGGCATTAACCATTCGGGCAACCAGCCCCATGAACATGAACATATATAAAATGATGAAACAAAATGCATTGAAGTAGAACATGCACAGATACATAATTATTTATCATACACAGCGGAAGAAAACATACATTCATTCATTCAACATGTTCATCATAATTTATTAACAATAAATATAGTTGCAGAAGTAAAATAGACAAGATTACTCATCTTATGAAGAACTTGTCCCACAACCAGCTATGTCACTGCAACATTCCACCCAACCATAGGCTAGCATGCTCCTAAATCTCTCAGCAATGATGCCATCCCAGAGCTACGCATGATCCCCCAAGGAATAAGGAACAAGCAGGCTTACACATAGCCAAGCCAACAAGGTCAAGTTTATCAGGCCATAAACAAGACAGCCAAGCCAACATGGTCAGGTTTATCAGGCCATCAAGGAGTTGGGAAAGGCTAAATGCTAAGCTGGTGAGCCCATTACAGAGCTAGGAACACCTACACCAAAACTAGCCTAACTTCTAAGACACCCACACACACCCAACACAAGGAATCAGTCCCTTCTCTGCTACACAGTCCCTCAAGCCCTGACTTCCCTTCCAATGCTATTTAGGGGTTGTAGAGAAGAAAGCCAGCCCTCTAGCTCTGTCTGTGTGGTTTCTACATACACCAGGTTTATCAAGCAAACCAAGCCCCCATCCCTACCCGCAACAAAGTCCAAAGACCAACCACTGCATACATGCAGTCACACAAGTGATTCACAGCTTGGGCAAGGAAAATGACTCATGAGTTGTTCTTGGCCTTATCATGGCCAAAACGACTCCCAAGCAACTTACAGTAGTCCCAAAATGTATCAGCAACACAGTTCACAATGTGGGGAAAACAACAGTCCGTCTTGGACAACGAGGCCACTGGGAAGAACACAGTCCCTGAGCGTAAAAATGGCTCTCCACAGGAAAAATCATGGGCGATAGTGACCAAATGGCCCCCGGCTTACTGTGTGAGTAACAACAACACAGAACCCAGTGCGTGAGATAATATCTACACCAGATCCCAAATACGAATGGAAAACACACCAAATTCCTCTCTGTGGAAAAATGTGAATGACAGTGGAAACGGTTCCCTCCCCTAGCTGTGTGAGACCAAAATCAGGAAGAATCCTGTGCGTGGGAGCGAACAAAACTACCGCCCCTGCGTGAGGATGAACCATCAATGGAGAGAATGGTGTAGCAGCGAGAGAGTGAAGAGTCCACATGGAGTGATGGAAGTGGTGGTTTTCTAAAACGTGAGGGTCAACCTGTTGGTGGAGTGTCCCCGTGGGCAAGGAATGATAGTCCTGCCACACTCCACTCCCCAGCCATAACTGCCCCAAATAACAACAAATTTTTTTAATGGCGGTAGTTGGATAAGACAAGGGAAGGTGAGCAAGTCAAAAGGGTTTAACAGCTGACACATGGCTTTTTCCCCATTGGTTCAAGGTTTAACAACTCCCCCCCTAATCCTTGGGAAAATCATACCCTTTTCATCATGGTTGCATTGACATAGCTGGTTGGGGTTCATTTTAATTAAAGATGCATATTTACATGATGCCGAAACTAATATGTGTCGTATATCACGATATACCATCGGCAATGATTTCAATCGCCGAACATAACACAACCAAATCGATGGTGGGGCTTTCCCCTTTAGCTCCACACCTTGATTAATTACAATATATACATCATGTACATTTAATGCATCGGAGTCAAAACCAGGGTGTTACATACCCCCTTCATACTTATCATTATCATAAAATACTTCTATGTATTGAGCTTTTCCCTTAGTGCATTTATGCCCTGGTGTCCATGGTTGAAAGCATGTGAAGCACAATTTTTTTCTTCGAAGTTCATCTCTGTTTAGTCCTTTGTTATTTTTTTCAATTGAATCTCTTTTCAAAGGCTTCTTATCAGGTGCATCTCTTTTCCAAGATTTCCTTTCAAATTTGAAGTTAGGATTGGGAGGAAATGTTGTTCTAGGAAGCACATTTTGGAGATCTCTAGTCAAGCTCATTGCATCTTTTAATGTAGTGGGCTTGTGGGATTTGACCAAACATTTTAAGGGTTCAGCCAAACCTTCATTGAAAAGCAATACTAACCTTACCATAGACACATCAGCCACCTTGACTGGTAATTTTTGAAATTCCATCATATAATCAGTAGGGGTCTCGACTTGCTTCAATTGGGCTAGTTCTTTGAAAGCCAATTCTGGATATTTTTGCTCAAATCTCTCTAGTACCCTGTCAATAAATTCTCCATATGTTTTAACCTGATCATGACCCAAATTTTTCAGGCCATGGAACCACCATTCATTGGCATCTCCTTCCAAGTGCAATATGGCCATTTTAAGGCACCTTCTTCCACCATTAGATTTAGCTGAAAATACACATCTAATTTTTGCACCCAAGTGTTAGCAGAACTTTGAGAAGAACCATTAAAAGTATGGAGTGGAACTTTACTAATGGCACAATTTAAGTCTTTGTTTTTGTATAGAGACTTATTATATTCCTTCTTTCTGAGTTTGTTTGCAGCAAGAAAGTACTGATCAAATGGTACAATTTTTTTACAATCTTCATCCAATTTATCCCATTCTTTTGACATTGTAGCAAGTTCAAGTTGAATGTTAGGATCTTATTTGGGTACAATAAATTCAAGTTCAGTAGGCCTTGGTGTGCTCTAAAATTCATGGGGTCTATTATGGGGTCCTGTTCTTGCGAAAATATGCTCACCCATTGTCTTCTTTTCTTTTGATTGTGAACTACTGTTGTCTCCTATTACTCCTAATTTGCTTCCAAATTGGCTAACCAACAATTCAAATCATTTCATAAGCTGATGGTTAATGTTATTGGTTATGTCATCAAATATAGGTTGCATGAGTTTAATATATTCCACCTTATCATGATCAATGTATCCCTTCCCCTTTTTAGTCATAGTTTTAGCAGAATGTACCTCTTCTTCTAGTACTTCTTCTTCTTCAACAAAAACACCTTCAACTTCAAGTTCTAAGGGTGGTGAATTATTGCTTTGACTCCTTTTTAAGACCATCAGGTTCCAATACCATGCTCTGATACCACTTGTAATGTCCCTTTTTCAAAATTTTATTACAATGACCAATTTTTCACTTTTTTCCCTATTTCGACCTTTGACTAGTTTTGATGTCTAGTTCTCCAAATTGGCCCAAATGATCCCAAATATTCTCAAAGGGTGTATGAATGATATTAATAATTGAATAATAATTTCAGGGATGATTTATTACCCTCCAATTACTTCTGCAAACTTGTTTTATATTATGATGAAAGTAGGAGTCTTTACTAGCAAATTAGCGTTCCAATTCCCCCTAGGTAAATGCCAGAAATGGCTTCTCAAATGCCCCCAACTGATCTGTTTGGATGATAGTTACTCCAAGTTAGAAAAATTATGGCTGATAATCACTACATGCTATAGGATAGGCCTGCTAAGAAATAGGAAGCTGACATGCGGAGGAAAGACTGGGTTTTGTGGTCCCCGCGAATCCTTCTGTGTTTTCCCTGCTACTTCCAACTGCAAACGTGGATCTACTAATAACCCTTTGGAATGTGCTGGATCTCTGAATACTGTAGTATATGATGGATGAAATGGATAAACCTGTATGATCTATCCCAATAATAGACTAGGGCAGATATCTCACTGTCGAACCCTTGCTAGCTGAAGACACCGTCTCCAACCCCAATTGTCGCAGCGTGGCTACACGCTGTGCTGCTGCTCGAAACTCCAAAATCAATCAACAATAACAATAGATATCTCCTTTAGTCCCATAACCATTCTTAAATAGATCCTTATGCACTTTTAGGGTTTGCATGTCACTTTTAGGGTTTATGCTCACTTTTGCATGCATGCAATTCTAATTTCAAGTTGACTTTAATATTGAATAAATAAGGCTTGCATGCTCCGCATGCTTTAGGATATGAACTCTGATGGCCCTCTAATGTGCTCCTGGTACTAAATGTCCTTGATCAATCCCTTATTTATCTAAAATGGAACATTACAATCCTCCCTTGCTAAAGATTGCTTGTCCTCAAGCAATGCCACGCAACTCCATAATCAATCAAACTGAATCAACTGAGTTCGAGTATGATGCCACGGTCCCAAATTATCTGAGGAGATCTATAGCACCTTCTGATAAAATCACTGTACTGCATGGTACCATCACCAGAGACCTCCTGAAAGAATCAATCACTAAACGTCTAGTCACTATAGTACCAAGGTCCCAATTCAATCTGAGAATTGAATAGGTCAAAATGCATCCTTCGCTACCCTGCATAGTATCGACACCAGGAGCATCCTGTGGACTCTGAAGTAACGCCATTAGTAAAAACTTTATCCATCCCTCATAAGGTCTCCCACCTGGATCCCAATGCAAACTTGTGCATCTTTCATCCCAAATATCTGAAGGCTCTTGTGGGACTATACCCTTGGCTAGGAATGTCTTCCCAAGAATCGCCCACTCAATAGGACACCAAATCTTAATCTCTCTCCAATCCAACCCCCGAAAAGGACCTTGTCCATAAGCACCATCACAAGGAATAATCCTACTAAGCTGACATTCTGCCCTTTTGATTTCAACTGGAATGCTCATATACTGTTGCCCAATTTCTCGATCCTGGCCAACCTGTAAAAACCATCCTCCTTTATGAAAATGTGGACTCAAGCTACTACAAGCCTTATCTATGTACTCCTGAAGAGGACTTCCATGAAATACAATAGCATGTTTCTTCTGCTGCCCCATCAAGGAATCTAACTGCTCCTCGATACTAGAAAGCCTGATCACTGACTTGGTACATACCACTCGAAGAGTTGTGAGCTCAACATCTCGTTGTAAAATGGTGTCCCAAAGTATCTTGGTCCTCTCTTTCATTACTAGAATGCTTTCTTTAACACATTCAATATTCTATAGATGACTATCATCTAGAATCTCTATCTCATGCCTATATAAACTCTCCTTAACCTCCATCTGTGATTGCCCACTTTCTTGACTGTTATGCTCATTTCCTTTCACCTCATGTATCTCTCCTATCATAACTATCTGGACTCTTGCTGTAGGTGATGAAGAGTGTACCAACTCCAACCCATCACACGGCTTGTCCACAATCTGACTATCGGATGTACTGGTGTCGCTAGACTCACAGGATGGCTCTAATGCTATCTCCTCATGCACATCCTCATCGTGTACTGTTATCCTCTGAAACTCTGAAATAAATGCATCTGCACTACCTGTCTTCTTGAGTTGTGCTAGCTCTCTAAAGTGTACCTCAGGGTCCTGCCAATCAAACCGCTTGATGAGACTCTGTGTGAAATATGGGTATGATGTGATGGTATTGTGACCTAGTGTCACTAACCTGTGGTACCACCACTCATGGGATTCTCCATCCAAATGAAAAGTATCCAATTTAATGGCATCTGTATCAATAATGGGGTTGAGCTGGAAGTATGTGTCCAACTTTTGCACCCAATTTAAGGCTGGGCCACCTCGGGTACCCTCAAAGGTAGGGATAGTCAGTTTCCCTACGACACGTTGTAACTCATAGTTCTAGGTGAATGGAATATTGTAAGATCTGGGTTTGTTCTTACTTTTAAAGTGGAAGAAGTCAGTGAAGTTCATGGCTGAATGGAATTCATCTCCTAAAGCTCTATACTCTCTTAGATAGGCACTCATGGATTCTTCTCGTTCTACTTGTGCTAGAGGCACTGCAGCTGGACTATCTAAGAATTGAGGCATGGTAGGTCGGGAAGGCTTGTTTTATATATGGGGATGGCTCTGCATGTTGGTATGTAAGTGATCCCCACTACTACTGGTGGATACCCTATCACTATTGGGAAACAAGAGACTGTGTGGGGTGGGCCCATTTTTCTCTGTCATTTTCTTGAAGGTACTCATCATTTCTTTTTTCCTAGTAGTGAGTTATTTTATGGATGATATGAGACTATTGAAATTTGTTTTATCATCATTGGACATTCTTTCTTTTCCCTTTCCAAACTAATACTCTCTGTCCCCCAACTCTCTATGCTCTAACTCATCTCCTCCTCTATCATTGTTTCTAAACCTCTGTCTCCGGTAAGTAATGTTGCATGGGTCCTCTGAATTCATTTACAATTTTGCATGCGCACAACTGGCAAGGAACATGATCTGATACCACTATAATATCCCAAATACTGATATTCTCTAATGTTCTATAATAGTGCTGACTCGCACACTCAATCTCATACAGAAATACGAAATAACTGTGCATGCAAACTCGTCATGCAAAAATTCCCTAAAATATAGCTGAATTAGCTAGGTTAGGGTTTTGCAGAGAGAAATTAACACTTACCACTGATATTCTGGTTGATAATGACTCTAGAGATAGCTGCATGCATAAGGATCCGAATGCGTGGTCTAATAATGCTCTTTTCCTCTGGTGTTACTACCTCGCAGTACCGTAAAAACCCTCCAAACTGTAGGTGATGTTTTTGTAGGAGGAGAGGTCCGTCCGAGCTGAAAAATTCTGAGCTTGTTCATCTGCTGATGCCAGAGAGATGGCTTGGCACATGTAGAGGTTTAGTTGCCTCTAAGTGCCCTAGCGAATTGATTATCAGTTCTGCTGCTCATGCCCCCAACTGATCTGTTTGGTTGATAGTTTCTCCAGGTTAGCAAACTGATGGCTGATAATCATTACATACTGTAGGATAGGCCTGCTGAGAAAGAGGAAGCTGACATGCAGAGGAAAGGCTGGGTTTTGTGGTCCGAACGAATCCTTCTGTGTTTTCCCTGCTACTTCCGGCTACAAACGTGGATCTGCTAATAACCCTTTGGAATGTACTGGATCTATGAATACTATAGTATATGATGGATGCAATGGATAAACCTAGATGATCTATCCCAATAAGAGACTAGGGCAGATATCTCACAACCGAACCCTCGCTAGTTGAAGAGACCGTCTCCAACCCCAATTGTCGCGGTTGCATGCATGTTGCTACTCGAAACTCCAAAATCAATCAACAATAACAATATATATCTCCTTTAGTCCCATAACCCTTCTTAAGTAGATATTTATGCTCTTTTAAGGTTTTCATGTCACTTTTAGGGTTTATGCTCACTTTTGCATGCATGCAATTCTAATTTCAAGTTGACTTTAATACTGAATAAATAAGGCCTGCATGCTCCGCATGCTTTAGGATATGAACTCTGATGGCCCTCTAATGTGCTCCTGGTACTAATTGTCCTTGGTTAATCCCTTATTTATCCAAAATGGAACATTACATTGGAAACTAGTATAAATAGAGAGTGAGCCTCTTTATTTGATACACACACTCACCCAGCTATAGCGCATAGGTGAGAGAGGAGAAGCTCACACAAGTGAGAGAGAGAACAAGTGTTGGAGATCATCTTTTTGTCTTTGGGTTTTTACTGCTACCATTGGTGCTCATTCTATCTCTAAGGAAGTTGTGGAGTTTTCTCCTTTATGGTTTCCTCGAGGAAAATCTTTGTGTCTATTGTCTCTTGTGATTTATTGTTGTGTATGTTATTCTCTCAGATAAAATCCTAAGATCATATTGCTTAAATGATAAAAATCTAACATGGTATCAGAGCTAACCTGAGAAGAAGACACTGTGCAGTTGTAGAAGCTAGGGATTCTTAACTTTTGGGTCTCTCTGCACAATCCATCAGCAAAAGGAGGCTAGACTAACTCTCCATTGAAGGGCACATCTTTCTGTTGAAGCAGAATTTGATTACGGGCAATTTCAGTTTTTGATGCGAGAAATTAGGGATTTTTAGAGAAGAGGAATTTTTGAGTGAGCCCAGCATAGGATTTCTCCCCTCATCAAAATCAAAGTTTAGAGTCCAAGGTCAAAGTTTTTGGTTGAGTAAACCTCCAGGAAAGTCAAACCCTAGTTTGACTTTGGGCATGAAAAACCCTAAAATACTAAAACTGATAGTTTTGGTACATTCGCTATATCTCACGATTGAAGAAGGCTCACGAGCCAAAATTTTCAGAGGCGATAAAATTTTGGTGTACCCTGTGTAAAAATTTCTACCTCAGATTCGCTATATTATGGGAGATATGATTCCTCCAAATCAGGGTTCCAGCCTCTTCTAGGATTCATCCCTAAACAAGATAGCTAGGGAGAATTGCTATATATCTAGATACGAAGGTCCACATGAAATTCCGAAATATGTTCCATATAGGGCATGGACTTTAATTTCTATGGTAAACGTTTCAGGCCTCGAATATGAAACAGTGACACATGGAAGTCCGTACAAGTTTGTTATGCTGAACAGTCCTGAAATAAGCCACCTTGGGAAAACTCTCATGAGTCATAATTGGTGACACCAATTCTACTCAAACCTATGGTGTTGGAAAGAGGACAGATGAGGCCACCTTAGCACAAAATTTTAGACATAGAGGAGCATTAATTTCGGAGATACCATGGAAACAATATCAGGAATGTATGTAGAGGAAATTGGAAGACTAGGGCTTCCTGTTCCAGGAGCTTTCCTCCACTGTTTTCAGAAAAGGAGTACATTGGACAGCTCACATTGAAGAGGCTCATATTTCTATCCAATCAGGTCTGAAATATTCCAAGTTTTGAAAATTAGGTTTTCTCTGACAAACCCTAGATCAGCCAGATCCGGAACCACGACGAACACCTCAAATTGGTAAGATCTAATCTTTTGTTATTTACATTTGAGGTTCTCATTTCAAAATGACCTATCACACCAGCTTGGTGAAGCTGAAAAATTCTGAGCATGGAAGTATAGGACTTCACTGGTTCTTGAAGAAAATGAATTGGACACCTACATAAGTGGAGAGGTTGCAGTTCCAAAGGGAGATGAGGCTAAATCCTTACACGAGAAGAACTTGTTCAAGAGGATAATTGCTGATACAATCAAGGATCACCTTATACCACAAGTGTCTTCCCTAAAGACACCTAAAGATATGTTTGATTCCTTGACCAAGCTATTTGAAGGGAAGAACATAAATCAGACGATGACTTTGAGAAACCAGTTGAAGAATGTAAAGATCCAAAATGCAGAGACCATACAGTCATACTTTACAAGGGTCTCTCAATTCAAAGAACAACTTGAAGCAGTGGATGAAGAAGTAGAGAATGCAGAAATTGTGATAACCACCTTTAATGGTCTCCCAGGATCATGGGATTCATTCATTCAAGGAATGTGTGCCGAAAGGAAGTGATTACCTTCAACGGACTCTGGGAATTGCGCACACAAGAAGAAGCTCAACTCATAATAAGAGAAAAGAAGATGCGAGCAATTGAATATCTAGCTCTCACGATTCAAAGAAGATCCCTCAAGCGATGATGAATATGAAGAACTCAATTCTTGAAGAACCTCTTATCCATATTAGCATTTGGATAAGAAATGATGATGTTATGAATGAAGAAGATGATAAAGATGAAGGCTAAAGAAGGAGTCTAGCCACGAAATGAATAAAAGATAAGTATTTAATTGTCATTTCATGATATTGTTTTGTTATGCATTTGTCTATATTCAGTTGATGTGTTATGCATGATAAAATGTCTACATTAATGATAGTATAATACTAATATGCATGTGATGGGTAAGTAGCTCATGGTTCTATGCAACTCTCCATTACTACTTATCTAGAATGAAACCTCTTTGCTGACATATTGGATTAGTGCACAATATCAATGATGTCATGGTAGAGATGGAAGGCATCTAGAAAGTTTCCGTGAGATATGGATGAATGTTGTATTGACTAAAGTAGTTGCATGATTATATATTTATGCTTAAGAATTTTCCATTATGAATATGCCTTATGAAATGTTTCTAACCATACAACTAATGCATTTGACTTGTAGGAAATATCGTGTACAATTGCCTACAAGAAAAGAAGGATAATACTTGTTTTGAACAAAAAGTGATGACAGTTCGAGAAATAATCCATGAATGAAGAATAATATGATGAATGCAGTTATGTGAGATTGTTGAGCAACATCATTGATGCAGAACCTTCCAGCTATGAAGAAGTAGCCAAGAAGAAATGGAAGGAGAGTACCAATTCAAGAAGAATGATGTCTAGGATGCGATGTCAAGACCTGAAGGGAAGTCCGTAGATCCAACATGTAGTAGATGGCAACATCGTGGGGTACAAGGAAATATTCATAGCATGAGGCTTCTCAAGGAAATAAGGCATAGACTACGAAGAGGCATATGTAGTCACTAGAAGTTAAGACACATGACAGGCAGACTCATGTGTGCAAATTAAAGAAGGACCAAACTCAGAAGACACTCATGGGATAACACATACATGAGGAGCTTGAATATCACCTAGAGTGATGAATATCTTAACCTTTGCTACAAGGTTGAAGATGAAAGCCTATAGAGGATGACAAGCTCAAAGATGGGTCTGAGAAGAACATTTTCAAGATAGAGGATCTTAGTATCCAGTGACCCTAGATGGATACATAGAATATTAGTAGTAAAGAAATCTACTTGTCACTCCAGTACAGAATGTTTCAATACATAGAGTATGAAAGGCAATGGGATAATGATGCTCCACTTCAGAAGGGAGTGACTGCAGAAGATCCCGAGGTTTGACATGGTACGACAGGATGGACAGTTTACTGATGGCTCTAGGATTTACTGAGATTAAAGCAGATTCTGACCTTTGATTCAAGGTTGAAGGCGAAAGACTAGTGATGCTCCTGTTATATGTCGATGACCTATTCCTGACAGGAAAAGAGGAACTCATTAAAGTTTCAAGGAGGAGACTTGTTTCCGAGTTCAAGATAAAGGACTTGGATATGATGCACTACTTTCCAAGCATGGAGGTGTGGCAGAATGTTGATGGAATCCCCCTTGGACAAGGGAACTATGCATAAGAGATCCTGAAGAGGTTTGGGATGATGGATTGCAAGTCCATGACCACGCCTATGGCATCGAACTTGAAGCTATTGAGTGATGCTTCATTAGAGCCGGTTGATGCTACGATGTATCGTCAGCTTATTTGGTCCTTGATGTACTTGACGAATACAAGACCAGATGGTCACAAAGCATACAGCGAGGTACCTAAAGGGTACAGTTGATTATGGGCTCAAGTATGAGGCGAATTAGAACATTAACCTGGAAGTTTATGTGGATTTGGATTGGGCACGCAGTGCCATTGATAGGAAGAGCACTTCGGGCTGCTGCTTCAGTATGGGATTAGGTGTGATCTCTTGGTTTAGTAGGAAGTAGTCCTGCATGGAACTGAGTATAGCTGAAGAAGAAAGGGAGCAGTGAAGCTCCAGTTTGTGATCCATATCGAGATATCTTGAAAGAGGGAGTTCTAGCATAGCCGATGAGATAGGTTTTCTGAGCATAAAATCCTGGTGAATCTTGTAGGTTGCTCAAACGCAAACGGTCTTGTAGGTTGTCCTCAGATGTAATCGTTCTTGGCGAAACTTGCAGGTTATCCTTGGACGTAATCAACCCTGATGTGATTCTATGCTAGAAATGGCTAGAGTGAAGTTTGAGTACTTCAGGGAGAAGCTTGGTGTTCTCCAGATTGAGGTTCCTTCCAAGGGGAAGTGATGAGTCCATGAGCCTTTCCGACATGGTGGCAGGTCGGGCCTCCCATGGACAGATGTAAGTGCCGAGCCTTTTTGACATGGTGGCAGGCTAGACCTCCCATGGTCGGATGTAAGTGTTGATCTCTTCTGACATGGTAGTAGGATTGGTTCCTCCCATGGTCATATGTAATTGCAGAGCCCTTCTGACATGGTGGTAGGATTGGTTCCTCCCATGGTTAGATGTAAGTGCAGAGCCCTTCTGACATGGTGGTAGGATTGGTTCCTCCCATGGTGAGATGTAAGTGTTGGGCCTTTCCTCAGATGGTAGATGGTGTGTCCTACCATGCTTTAGGATGTAAGTGCTGGGCATTTCTAACTGGGTAAGATGTAAGTGGTGGGCCTTTCCTCAGATGGTAGATACCATGCCAGAGGATGTAAGTGGTTCGACTTTCCTCCAATGGCAGATGGTGTGTCCTACCATGCTGGAGGATGTAAGTGTTGGGCCTTTTTGACTGGGTCAAATATAAGTGTTGGGCCTTTCTGACTGGGTTAGATGTAAGTGTTGGGCCTTCCTCGGATGGTAGATACCATGCCGGAGGATGTAAGTGCTGGGCCTTTTTGACTGGGTCAGATGTAAGTGTTGGGCCTTTTTGACATGGTGACAGGCTGGGCCTCCCATGGTCAAATATAAGTGTTGGGCAGGCCATTCTGAAATGGATGCTGAATGTGTTCCTCCCATGGTTAGATATAAGTGTTGAAGAAGATGAAGACCTACATGGAGGCTAGGCCTACAACCAACATGAAAAATGGTTGGCTTTGTAGAACTTCCTGTGACGAGTAGAATTAAGAGATAGCACCATTTGATGGAGATAGCGGAGCAGTGATGATCTAGCTTTGATGATGATCCAGAGAAGAAGAATTGTGGCGATGAATTATGTCAAGAGAATACCATCCTAGTTAAGAGGGAGTGTTGATGTATTTGTAACTTCGAAATGCATTCACTTATATATTTCATATATTGTATTTCATCGGTCCCCTATGTTCCTATCAGGTGATTCATTAATGTAATCAAGTTATGTAAAGACATAAAGATTAACCCTCCTTTATAAGTTGGGGGGTAAAGTCCCCACAGTTGTGGGGCACTAGGGTTATTAGACTCTCCTAGAGAAGTCATCCCTGGTAAGTTATTGGCAATTTTAAAACTAATATAAATAGAGAGTGAGCCTCTCTATTTGATACACACACTCACCCAGCTATAACGCATAGGTGAGAGAGGAGAAGCTCACACAAGTGAGAGAGAGAACAACTATTGGAGATCATCTTTCTGTCTTTGGGTTTTTACCGCTTCCATTGGTGCTCATTCTATCTCTGAGGAAGTTGTGGGGTTTTCTCCTTTATGGTTTCCTCGAGGAAAACATTTGTGTCTATTGTCTCTTGTGATTGACTGTTGTGCATGTTATTCTATCAGATAAGATCCTAATATCATATTGCTTAAATGATAAAAATATATCACTGTCCATAATTGTTTAAACCTCGAATAAAAATTTATATACATATATGATAACCTTATTACCAATCCAAATCAGTTTCCTCAATCCACTGGTTGTTGGATGTGAAAGAATCTTCCTAGTTTCACGGTTGGGTGACCCAAAAGCATGGGAGTAAGTCTCAGCATAGATAATTCCACAACATAAATGGTCCCTAATATAAATGTGTTAGGGAATATGATTTCTCAGTCCTAAAATTTTCCTTGGTTGCTTCCCTCATCCTGATTCCATGTTCATAAATTTCTCAGCAAAATACCATTATTTGCCTAGTCCAAAAATTGATTGACTGAGTGCAAGTTTTAATTCAGAATGAATAAAATTTGCAAAAATTTAATATTCTGATTTGTACACCAGATCAGGTATATTACAGTGGTATCAAATCTCTTTCCTTGGCTCATCCTGTGGAAAGAGATCTCTCAATGAAGAAATTTGCATCCATATCATACTATGATGATGACCATGATGTGCAGTATGAAGAGTACTGCAGACATTATGAAGAAGAAGAAGTCCTCTATGTTGATGGATGTGTATCAAGAGATGAGGATGGTGAATTCTATGGACAAGAATATAGAGAATAAATTAGGGTTGAACCTTTAATGGTTAAGAAATACTTGACCAAGATGAAAGAAACATGTGAAAAAATGCCATGCTGCTACCAGGAGTATCTAGCTTTGGGTAAGAAAATTTGTGCAGAAATTTATTTCAGAGAATATATTTATTTACAATATAGATTCTGGCCCAAGGATGTCGATGAGAATTATTTCAAGAGTATCAAATTATCCATAGAGGAACCAAGTTGTTCCAACTCTATGATTAAAGAAGAAGAAAGAGAAGCCAACGAGGAAGATTCATCAGAGCCATCTATTGGTCCAAGCATTATGAGATTGTTTCCGTGTTTTTCAAATAGAACTTCCAGTGACTATCTTGATGAAGAATCCTCAAGTTCCTTGAAGAAGAAGAGAAATGAAGTAGAGACAGAGATCCATGGAGTGAAGTGCAAATCACCACAAGGTGGTTGCATAACAGGAGAAGTTGAAGTTGAATGCACTTCAAGATTCAGTATGGGTGATATGCAAATCACTAATTGAGATGTGGGCTCATGTATGGGTGGAAAGACATCTTTTGGATCAGATCCAAAAGGAGATTACAAATCAGAATTACAGTCACCTTTGGAGCCACATAAGGAAGAAGAAGACAAGGCCACACTGCTTGGGTGTAAACCAGAGAAATTGGTGGAGGAGCATGCTACCATAGTACCCCTACCAGAAGAGGGTAACATGAAGAACATGGATGATAAGGGTTATGATTTTTGAAGCAGACATGTTCACTTACAACCATATGATTCATGGGAGATTGAAAATATTTCACTTGCCTATGAGGACTGCATAATGAAGGACAATGGTGAGGGAAAATAATTCACTCCTAGTTTCTCTGTTGGTGAACCCAAAATCAATGCAGAGGAGGTTGAGGTTGTCACTAATGATAATGGATATTTTGGATCATATCCAAAAGAAGAACATATATCATATCTGAAATCATCAGTTGAAATTCCTAATGAAGTGGAAGACAAGCCCCCACCAGCTGTGTGTGAAGTAGAAAGAGAAAAAATTGATGCAAGGGGATGCACACAGTTCAGATTTTTGTACTTACTAGTATCATGATGAATATGAAATTCCAAAGTATGAGGTACTTTCTGATTTTTTCAGAGATTACAATTCATTGCAGCCCTATGATATACCTTCCCCTTCATACAGTGTAAATGAATTGAATAGATATTCTAATGTTGATGTGTATGCTAAGAAAGAAACATATGTTGTGGATTTATGCCATAAAAAAATTGAGCATGTATGTTAGCCATTGGATGAAGGAAAATTGATGGAGGATCTTCTTTGTGAGCCACATAATTTGAGTGGATCACTAAAGGAGGATGGAGAGAGGCTTATGGAAGCCATGAACAACCTTGTTGACATCAATGCCTTGGTGAAAAGATGTTGTTGGAAAGATTCTGAAGGAGAGATGGAAGGAGAATCCTTTCTGTAGGAGTGCATAGCACTAAAAGAAGGCATGGACAATATTGAGGAGAGCTATATGAACCTACTGTATGACATAGATCATATCCTCATGGTGGCTGAAATGTACCATTGTGCAGTCAAGAATAAAGAAGAAGAATCATAAAGGCTCACTAACAAGTTGGAGATCACCAATTACTTTCTGAAGAGTACATAAAGATCCCTTCAAGATTCAAAGTTGCAGATCTATCAAATTCAAAAGGAGTTGAAGGTGTCACACCTTTCATGTTGCATGGAAGGAAATGTTTTGGGTATAATGGAGGAATCTCATGTGGAGGACAACCATGAGGAAGGAGCATATTTGTAGGTGCTTGTGAAAAGCTATGAGGAAGAAAATATTGGCCAAGCACTCATTGAGATTGGGAGTAAGGATGAAGTGTTCTTAGCTATGGGAAATATGGCTGAGGACATTCCAAGTGAATCAAAAAGAAAATATGATTATCTATTCATGCATTGGGTAGATAAAAATATCACATAAATAGATGATCAAGGATGTACTAGAATTTCTTACATCAGTGAAGGGTTGTATGACACACATGCTTGGAAAGAGACACATTATGACACACCTTTCTGGATGGTAGAATATGATCCAGAGGAGGTGGCTGGTCAAATTCCATATAGATCAACAAATACAATTCCTTATTCATCCATTGATTGGGTGAATGAAGTATGTGGGAGGTAAAAAGTTTAATTTCTGCAATAATTTTTTTGTTGTGACTGACATTGTCCTGACATGTGGGAAGCCACAAAGTTTCAATTTGAAGCCATTGGATACCTTCCATACACATTCACATGAGGTGCATTCTGATTTTTTTTGTGCTTGAGGAATTTTGGGATGCAGATGATGAGTTCCAAGCACATGGACATTTCCCGAGAAAGGCTGATTTTTCTCATGGAAGGAGTCCTCTTTCTAGTGAAGAGTCAGAAGAACCCCCTTGTGTTGGACCATCCCATGATGGATTTGATGCATCTACACCTTTGGTGGAAACATTTTGAAGAGAGTTGTTTCACTATAAATTATTCCACACACCTATGGTAGGTAGCACACATAGGGATGAAAATTGGGTGAGGGGATTTTTCCTATTGTGTGCCACATGAGGAGCAGGAGGCTCCCACATATTCCATTGATGATTTAATGGTTCAACCATGTGGTATGAAAATTGCATCATTCCATTTCCATGAGTATAAGAAACATCAGAGGCATTTATTTGATGTCTTCATCATGCCTAGCTATGTATGGAAGTTCCACTTGAGCCAGTTTGGTGGAATAAGTAGCAGAGTGTTGAGTTTTTGCACCAGAAAAAAGATAACAGATGAGGACGATACAAGAAGTCCAATGGGATCAATTATATGGATTTATTGTCCATCCATGGATTGGATGAGTAGAGACATGTTGGAGATGAGCACCCCCACATGGGATCACCACTTGTTCCTTGGGAACATAAATGATGTATGTTTCGGTACTTCCTGGCACATTGAGTTACATAAGGTGGAGAGACTCAATATGATTTGGTCCCACATTGAGGAATTCCATGTCTGGTGGGAGAGTCTTAGAAATGTTCAGTTTGGCATGGGAAGAGATGAACTTCCAATGTGGTGGTATGATTTTGACAACCTCATTTTCATCCTCTAAAATGATAAAATTTTGTTGTTTTTACTAATGGTTGGAAGGAGGCAGATAAAACCATGGGACCCTGGAATTCTTTGGAATGGAAATCCTCCACAAGTGGCAAGGAAATTTGGAGATTTGCAGAACAGGAAATGGAATCCAATAATTTAACTCAGTTATCCTAATTGGGTTGAGAATTTTGTTGAAGAAAATGAAGTCATTGGGGAAATGACTATAATCAGAGTGGTGTAACAGAGACACGGAGGACCTTTGGATTGCTATTTTGAAGCACCTGGATTTTTTCTTCTTGAGGAAAAACAGACTTGGGAGGGGAGGACTGTCATGTCCCTTCCTTGAAGGACATTAAGTGTTGACCTTGTCAGGACCTAGTGGGTCTAAAAGTCAATTAATTAAATCTTTCCTAGGTAATTCTGGTAAAAATAAGACTATAAGGAATTTATTGATTAAAATTATATTTCTCGATTTTCTCATGTAATTGGTTTTTATTAAAAATAAATAATGCACAAATGAGTTTTGATGCTTCTAGAATTCAAAGAGGTTGAATTTGGCAAGTCAACTTTCTAAAAAATAAGGCAAAAGCATATGTCAGGAAAAAGATGGAAACTTCCAAAAGCAGGGAAAAGCAAAGCAAACACAAAAGCCAAAAAGTACAGAAAAATTCATCAGGAATAAAGAAGGAAACTTTCAGTCAAGGAAAGCGCAATTTCCAAATGGGATGAAGGATACAAGAATGGAAACATCTTTGAGGACTCGAAATTTCTAAAATTCTCAAGGAAGGTGCATTTATGGTTAGGGTTAGGGTTTCTAAGTGGATGACTTTCTCTCACAGGTCACTTATTACCTATAACTGCTAAACAAGTCACCAATGATCTATTTAAAGGAAATTTGATCTCCTTTAATTAGTTTGGTTAATGTATGTTTTGGTATTGATTGGAGCCTAAGCTTCAATACTGAGTGGTGAGCCTCGGTCTCTTGGGCGTTGTGCCCCAAGTCCCTTGTTCCCCTTCTCCCCTCTTCTTCCCATCTTCATTGCAGGTCTTACTGATGCTAAGGAGACACTTTAATCTATTTAAGGGGGTTGTTTTTAGGTGATTATTTCTCTTTCATTCCATTATAATATCATCTTGGAGAGATTTGAGGCCTCCTATCAGTGACATCCCTTCCTCTTCTCTTCTTCTCTCTGTTCTATGATCTTCTATCAATTTTGGAGCTATGTAATGGAGATTTTGACATAAATATGATATGATATATTTAATTATGTCTAATTTAATTATAAATATAAGGTTCATACCATATTTAGGTCACTCCCAAAGTTTGAAAGGTTCAAGGATCAAATTTCTTGGGTTTCCTAGCTCTAGAGTCATATTTTTGGAGTTGTGCTATGAGAGGTTACCTTTGTGAATATTTTGATAACTATTTAAACTCTAATGGTCCTAATATGTTATTATTTACAGTCTCTACAAGTTTCATAACATTCTAATATGTTTTGACTGAGTTTAATATCAACCTTTTACACCCTACCTAGATTTCATTGCTGAAATGACTAGTCTTCCAATTCGAAGTAATTTATGTATATAAACAAGTCAATTTGTTTTAATTTATATTATTAACATTATATAACACCATAATTATGACATCCCATGTTTAAAACTGAATTTAAGTGCCTCTCTTATTGAATTTGGAAAGCACTGAATCTTGACTAATTGCACAATCCTAGTAACTAGTGTTCATAGTCCAACCCTTAATATTCCTTGTGACTAGACAGACTTGTTTAAAAATTGAATAACAATTTATATTAATGTATTATAACCTGATTACCAATCCAAATCATTTTCTTGAATCCACTAGTTGTTGGATGTGAAATAATCTTCCTAGTTTCACGGTTGGGTGACCCATAAGCGTGGGAGTAAGTTTAGCATAGCTTATTCCGAAAACCAAATGGTCCCTGATTTAAAAGTGTTAGGGAATATTATTTCTCAGTCCTAAAATTTTCATTGGTTTCTTCCCTTGGCTCGCTTCCATGTTCACAAATTTCTCAGCAAAGAACCAAAATTTGACTTATTGAGTGCAAGTTTTAATTCAGAATTTTAGTAAAATTTTCAGCAAGTTAATATTCTGATATGTACACCATATCAGGGATATTACACAACTTGTTGAAACTATGAAAATTTGACTAAGTATAAATTATTCTTAATCTTTCTAAGGGGTCTCTGTAAAATACATGCCATCTTATGTATATGATGAATTAAATGATTATGAGGATATAGACATATAGATTGTTGTATTTTGCATCTAACCATATTATTGGTTTGTCAAGAGAGTCTCTGAAGGTGAAGTTACTAGTCTGCCAAAAGTGATTTATGATTTCACTATTTCAGTTATGGTAAATCTGCCTAAGTGGCCTCAATAAAATGCCTGCCATATTTTGTAGGATACTGATCAAAACTATATGAGACCATCCGATTTTGGCGTGTTGTTGTGTGCATTTGACCACGGTCTCAGTTCCCATAAAACATGATTGAAGAAAGAGTTACAGGTATTCCAAAATGACGTTTTAGAATAATTTGGGAAATTTGCTGAAAATTGACTAAGTATTGAAAAATTTGTCTAAGTTTCCCTAGTAAAATGCCCGCCATATTTTGTTTGAAATTGATAAAAATAACCTGAGACCATAAGGACGTAGCTTTTTGATGTGTTCATATCGCCATGGTATTATTTCTCTTAAAAGGTTCTTGAATACAGAGTTATAGGTCTGTCAAAACAAGGTTTCAAGTTGTTTTGCACCAGTTCATGAAAATGCATGTTTCCATAATGAAGATATGCATTGGTGGAATGGTCTTAATGAAGGGACACAATGATGAAAAGACACAATGGTTCAAGGACATGATGAAAGAAGTATTTAAACAAGAGTTCTAAGTGGAACAAAGATGTCTCAGCAATCCAGATCATGTAACAACAAGAGAATACAAATACCAATGAAATGAAGAATAACTAGAAACAAAATTGAAGAAAAATATAAAATTAGGGTGGTAGGGTTGTGTTAGGGAAGGATGAAATCCTAAAATAGGGTCGTAGCCTCCTTCTAGTAGTGGTTGGAAAGTGAGGTGTTGTAGCATCTTTGTTTATTGGAGCAGGAAGAAACCAGGGTGTTGTAGCATACTTCAGTTGAAGCTGAAAAACTTGGGGATTGGTGTCTCCAACAAGTTCTAGTTTGCAAAAACAATCGTAAATATAGTTTTGCAGTTATAGAAAGTATTTGTGGTTTTCCCAATTGGGATTCCATGATAAATGTTTGTTATATGTATCTTATTGATTCCGTTTTTTAATGAATAAGTTAAAAGTGGTTTTAAATTGTTAAAAGTTATCAATACTAATTCACCCCCCCTCCCAGTATTGTCCAATATTCCAACAATTTGTATCGAAGCAGGATCCTTCACTACAATCTAAACCACTAAAAGGAATATCCTATTAAAAACCACTATGGATCATCAAGAAGGGTTAGATGCTAACAGACCTCCATTCAATGCAAAAGATTTGAATGCAATTTTGAAAGGATTAACAGATTCAGTGTTTGTTAAAGTCATGCAATGTAAGACAACCAAACATGCTTGGGAAAAATTAAAAAATTCTTATGAAGGAGCTTCCAAATTAAAAAAATCCAAACTTCAAACATACAAACTGTAATTCGAAAGTCTAAAGATGAAAGACGAAGAAAATATTGCAGAATACCTTCTAAGAGTAGATGAAATTGTCAATGATATTAAAGGTCTGGGAGGAGAAATAAAGGAGAAAGAGGTAGTTGAAAAAGTACTAAGAACCCTACCAATAAGATATAACCAAAAAGTATATACTATAGAATATCAAGATGATCTTGAAATTTTGACAGTGGACGAGCTACATGGGATATTCACTACCTATGAGATGAGAACATAACATAATGGACCATCAACAAAAGAGGCAACATTTAAAGCTACAAAACAATCAGAGAAATATGAAGCTTTACCCAAAAACCAATCATAGAACTTAGATGATGAAGAAGCTCTTTTCATCAAGAAACTTGAGAAAGGTACTAACAAGTACAAAGGAAATATACCACTAAAGTGCGTTAATTGTGGAAGACTTGGGCTATTTTTCCACTAAGTGTCCTTACCCAAAATAAGAAGATAGTGATGATGAAGAACCTTGCAGTCATAAGAAAGATCAAAAGAGTAGAACTATATACAAGAAGAAATTTAATAAAAATAAGAAAAACTTCTATTCCATGGAATACAATGAAGATGAAGGGATAAGTTAAAATCAGGAAATTCTATTCATGGGAATATAAACTCAAACTTCATATGATGAATCAGGTGTAGAAGGAGAGGTGGACCTGGAGGTTGAACTCATAAGTGCTCTTGAGGAAATTGAAAATGGTAGAAGAAGGACCAAATATTTGAAAGAACCATTGTCAAAATACAAAGAAGAGAATAAATCAAAAGAAGAGGAAGTCAAGGCCCTCCAAGAAGAGTTGCACGATTCAAGACAACAAGCGATGGTTAGCATGAAAGAGGCAGAGAGCTTAAAAGAATAAGTTGATAACTTCAAGGAAGAAGTAAAGAGGCTAAAAGATAAACATACCATTAATCAAAAGTTCAAAGAAAGCACTAAAACACAAGACTCTGAAAGACTTGAGGCATGAATTATTCAGCTTAAAAAGAAAAATGATGAAGAATCCATTAAGTCTAATTTTGAGAAAAACTCGAAGATTCTAGATGACATCCTAAGTGGCCAAATATCATTAAGTGACAAAGATGGATTAGGATTTAACAAGAAGAGTTATGTTGCTGCGATTATGGATCCAATTGGAAAGAAGGATAGTCAGAAATATGCTCCCTCCTCTCATAATAAAGATAGAACTAATATGATTCATAGAATACCAATGAAAAGTAGGTATAAGCATATCTTTATCGGTCATTGCTACTATTGTAATAATTTTGGACATATGGCTAGAGAATGTAAGCTGATAAGTTCTACAGAAAAGATACGGTGGCAATCCTCATGAGAAAGATTTGGCTGAAATCTTTGTGTTTGGAGATAAATGAGCAAATCTCCATACCATGGGTCAGTAGTGCTTATCAGGAATAGGAATTCATCTGGAAATGAATGACTGGGATCGGATTCCATCGAAGCACATGGAAGATCACACATGAGCTCAAAAAAGACCAAGGATTTCTTTGATGTGGCCTTGGCAAATTCCAGATCAAACTCCTATAGTATGACTATCCATCGGGAGTACTTGCCCCCGAGCACCTGATGAGTCAGGATGTAATACATAGGGTTCTAGTCTGCCAATACAGTGGTTGTGCGGAGTAAAATGTAGTGATGAAATTTTTGAACAGCAATGACCGTGGCCAATGCTAATTTCCCCACGCGTGAATATTGGGTTTTAGAATCCATAAGATTCTTACTAGCATAGTAAATCACGTGCTCCTGACCGTCAGGATTTTCCTGCACCAAAACTATAGCAATGGTAGTAGTGGAGGAAGCAATATATAAGAGAAAATCCTTTGAATAATTTGGGGGGTGTATCATGGGTGAATGAGTCAGAGTGTGTTTGAGATTATCAAAGGCGCATTGGTCTTGGTCATCCTAGAAGAATGGAGTGTCCTTCTTAAGGAGATGCATATAACTGTGTGTTTTCTCTGCAAAATTGCACATGAAACGACAGAGAAAGTTTGCCTTCCCTTGCAAACTTTGGAGTTCAAGAAGATTGGTTGGGGCTGGTAGAGCTAAAATGGCGGCAATTTTCAAAGGGTCTATCTAGATGACATCCTTAGAGACCACAAAACCTAACAGGCGTCTCGTCTCAATGCAAAAAACACATTTATGCGGATTGAGCCGTATATTATAATGACGACATCTCAAGAAAATGTCTCTACGATGACCAGGGTGGTCCTCCCGTCGCTGTGAATGAGCAGGGAGGTCATCAAGGTACGGTTCAACAATATGTTTAATATCATGAAACACATAGGACATCTCACGTTGGAAAGTGGCTCCAGCATTTTTCAAGTCGAATGGTAAATTCTTATACGCAAAGGTTCCCCATGGGAAAATGAATGCTTTCTTATACAGATCGGTGGGTAATATCTCAATCTGATTATAGCCAGAAAAACCATCCATAAATGAAAAGATGACACTCCCGGCACAGCTATCGATAATCTGATTGATGTGCGGAGTAGGAAAGTTGTCCTTGGGACAAGCTTTATTCAAGTCTCTAAAATCGATACATACTATAATGGTGCCCTGCTTTTCATTGGCAGGGACAACGTTCAATACCCATTCTGTCAGGGGTATGGGATAAATAAACCCTACTTTGAGAAGTTTCTCTATTTCAGTTTTAATAGCTGCGGCCTTCCGTGGATGGACTTGCCTTAGTTTTTTCCTGACAGGTTTAGCAATGGGATAGGTTTTAATCTCATGGACCACAATGGATGGCCCCGACATTTCTTCATAAGACCAGGAAAAAATATCATGAAATTCTTTGAAAAGTGCCTTCTAGGCTTCAGATTCTTCTGCCGAGCAGTTCTTCCCAACATGAACATGCTTAATGGTATTAGGATTGGCTGATATGTCAATCGGATTTGTCTTAGTAATGTTGCATAGGTTTCCTTTAGAATTTGTATCTTGCAACAATATATGACTCTGAGGTGTGTTGACAATATCAGTGGAAAATAGGGATGCAAAGTCATGGTCTACCGAATTGGTGTTGGGGAGGAATGAGGATCTATGATGGTGATCCTCCTAGATAGGCTCAGTCATATTCATGATCTCCATAATGGACTTGTTGGAAGGAAAAGTCTCAGAGATATAATCTAGAATAGGAAGAGATGGTTCTAACCAGTAGGGCAGGTGGTAAGAGTTCGAGGTCACCAGATGAAGTTCATTAGTGTGATCATCGGAAAGGGTTTGAATGATGTTGTACATTTCTTTGTGCGGACTCAACGAGGTGGAATCAACAATTCATTTTCCCTTAGGCTTAGAATCAAATGATGCAATCATATTTACTGTCATTGTATCTGTGTTAAGAGGAGTGGACAGAAAAATCCCCACAAGGGATGAATCCTTTAACATGCCTACCCCAATCGACTAGTAAGGAGGAGGGTACTGATCTAACATAGGGATGTTATTAGCTATAGAAGTAGTAACATTCGACGTACAGAAATTGAGCTGGTCAATGGTGACAATTCTCCCTAGATGTGGAAATTGGATTGTTCGAAATACTGTCGAAGCGACATCAATCATGGCATAAAACCAATTTCTTCCTAGAAGGAGGTTGTAATCTAATGGGGCGTCTACTACTTGTACTTGAATAGAAATAGTTTTTCCCCCAAGCTCGACTGCAAGGGCTGATATGAGACCATGGGGCTGGAAAACTCGTCCACCAAAGGCTTTTAGAGTTGTAGGTGAAGTTACAAGCTCGGGAGAGCCGATAGCTTTCCAACAAGATAGGGACAAAACCAAAGTTGAAGCTCCTTCATCTAAGACCATCCTAAAGACCTTCTTTTCGACTACTTTCAGGATGATTTGGAAAGCAAGTTTATGAGGTAGTATAGACTTATAGTTCTCGACTTTGAAATGAATCAAATTAGTATTGTCTGGGTCTAAAGCTCCTAACACAGTTAACAGGTTTTTGCGTTGTGTAGGAGAACTTTGGAGCACTTCCAAGGTAGACATTGCACATGGTGCCTGAGCGAGATCTTCAACTACATTGTAAAATTGAGCCGCTCAGGTATTAGGGTTAAAAATAGGCTTCCTAAGAGCACTCTTGGGTGGATGAAAAACCATATCGAGAGTATGATTCTCGATGGTTAGGGGGACAGTAAACGAGGAGTCGAGAGAAGCAGTAGAGGGAGATTTCCCTGAAGACGTATTGTCTTCTCTCTTGTCTGTGGGTTTGTCATAACTCTGAATTTGAGTTTGAAAACTAATGGTATCCGAGGACATCATGCGAATTTCCTCTAATGAACTAGATTTTCCTTGATTAGACATGTGGTCTATCAGTTGTTGTTGAGAGGGAAAAGGATTCATGATAACTGTGGGTGTGGGATTTGTTTTCAAAAATTGGGTGATTTCGTCCCGGCGGAACACTCTTTTGTGAAATGATCACCTCTGCATAGCAGACATGGATATTTTTCTTTTCTTTTCCCCTTATCGTTATCATTGGTGGTTGGTTTTGGATTCTCCTGTTGGTTTCCAGGTTTTTTATTTTTACTTTTACCTTTCTTTTTATTATTGCTAGAGGTTTGAATACTCTTAATAGAATTGACCTCGGCGAAAAACTTGGGAGTTGAAGGAGTGGGGGTGGCATTCTGGGGTTGCTTGGTAGGTTTTGCTACTGATAGGGACTAGATTGAACCAAAAATCCCATCAATAGGGACTTTTGCTGGTGGATTTGTAGGATCGGTGCTTGGGTGAGGAGCTTGAGGAATCAAGTCATACAAAGTTCCTGACTAGGAATAGAGCAAGTCCAGATATTGGGCTCAAATAATGGCTTGTTCTTCAGTAATGGCACCGCCCATAGCCACATATCAGGAAATCGGAGGCAACAAAGATTTAGTAAACCAATCAGCTAATAAATGATCGAAAATGGGAGCCTTAATAAGTCTTCTCCGCCTTCTCCACTCATGGATATGATCGGATATGTGGGTGGAGGTGTTCTGTCATAGAGAAGTTAAGAGACCAGTACCCATTTCATAACAGATAGGAAGTTGAAAGTGCGTAAGAAATATAGTTTCCAATGAGACAAAATCCACAAATGAGTGTTGCAGAAGTTCAATGTACCATTTTGCAGCTGTACTGGTCAAAGTTCGCTGAAAGAGTCGTAAACGAACTGAATCATCCATATGGGAGTTTGAAGAACACCAAAGATGGAATTTCATGACATGGTTTTTTGGATCGTCTCCCTGCTTCCCATCAAACATTGGAATGTCCGATGGTAACTTTATCGGAATGGGAGGCCACGAGGGGTTATGTTGAATGGGGTCATTAATCAACTTGGATAAATCAGGAAAGTCCAAAGTTGCTAGGAAAGGTAACTTATGATTGGGTTGCACATACTGGTAATATTGATATGGCATATACGTACCAGTAGGACCGTAAGTAGAGTGATAGACAGGTTGTTGTGACGAAGAACTATCGGAAAATCTACTCGCGGGGGGTTGATTTCCGGCATTAGGACCTTTAGGACCACCAGGGCCTCCAGGAGGAGGACCACTGGGGCCTCTGGGACCACTAGGACCATTGGGAGTTGGACCACCAGACCCTTCGGGACCTCTAGGAGGTAAACCTCCAAAGCCTCTAGAACCAATAGGAGGAGGGCCACCAAACCCTCCAGAGCCATTAGGAGGGAAGCCACCAGGCCCCAGGACCACTAGGACCATTAGGACTATAAGGAGGAAATCCACCAAGCCCTCTATGACCATTAGCCTCCCCAGGGGGAGGACCTCCATAAGGCGGTCCTTCGGCACCTCCTGTAGTATGTATAGGTATCTCCCCCATAGCTGGCATGTAGGACCAATTAGGTTTCCCCTATGGCGTGAAAGTATTACTAGGATATGGAATTCCAGCATAAGGCATTCCTGTAGGGTTGGGTGGATAATTAATGTTTCCTACATGTACTTGATTTTCTATATAACCATAACCCCAAGAGGTTTGATTGGTTACAGGTTGTGCCCCCAAGGGTTGACCTGAACTGGATGGGGGGTTAACCACATTAGTGTGGGTGGGAGGGACATAAACTGTAGATTTCTCTATACCAGAGGTCTATCCTTGACTAGGTACAATTTCGATGCCATATAACGTAGGTCGTACCGGGGGTTGTCCCTCGGCACTAGAAGGTAATGACGAAACATGAATTGAATGTTGAGCCCCAGGTGCAGAAGACCCGGAAGGATTAGGAATAGGCATAATATGGGAGGTGGTGGGGTTGGTAGTTTGACCTGGGTTATGTGGAATCACTGTGCGATCTAGAATTGGTTCAATGGGTCTCATAGAATCGGCAAGTGAATGATATCCCACAGGAATGATTGTGGAACGTGATGGTGGTGTGCCCAATATGTCATCTATTTTCTTTTCAATCTCTTGTGCATGGAGAATAGCTTCTTGGTATTTTCTACGTTCTTCTTCATCTGGTGAAACTTCTTCATAGAAGTTTAAATGGGTGCCAAATGAGGCAATGGTTTGTCCTATAGAGGTATCCCAAAATGGAGTATTGGGACCATAATCTAGATGGGTAGTATCATCAACATGACCTTCTATGGGAGAATGGAATGAGGTATTACCCCGAGAAGGTTGTTGGACCAAGGGAGGCAAGTGTGAAGGATATGGTCCTCCGCTTTCTGGAATCACATTATCTCCCACTTGGGAGGTGGTAGCAGCTCCTTGGTCGATAGCTTCCATCGGATTTTCTCCCGAAACAGGAATAAAATCAGGTGGCAAGCCCCATACTCTTCTGGAATGTCTTAGCTTAGCCAACTTGTACAGCTCCTATCTAACCTAGGGTCTCAAAAACTAGAAAACACACCAAAACTTTCCCCTACTCAAGCTATAGGACAAATAAGCAAACTTAAATGATAGGAGGAGTTCAGATAGTCAGGTCTCTCACCAAGATTGTCAAGAAGGTGCCACTCACGATATACCTCAAGGGTACGTACATAGTAATATCCTCGAATGTTGTTTTCGGTGTATGGCTCCAAGCAAGATGGCCAAAGGGATTTTCTTAGATGAATAAGGTACCCTAGTGGGGTCTCTCGATATACGCAAGGTACGTGAGAGCTCAAATTGGTAGTAGTGCTGTCTAATGCATAACCTTTCACAAGGGGCCTTCCGATATACAATCGAGTATGTGAAGTACCTTTCTATATACTTCAAGGGTACATAAAAGGCCGTTCGATATACCGATGTTACGTGGAAGAACCGTGCGAGTCCCGGGATGTAATGCAGACGAGTAACGACAACTCCTATGCTTAACGACGCCCGAACATGTCTCTAACCTATCACTCAAATTGCTATGTAAATTTTAACCTATAACTACCATTAATTTTAAAGTGGACGGTTAGGTGAATGCATGGAATTTTGACAGAAAAAGTAAAACCATGCAGTATGCATATGCAAATATTTCACTTTATCGTTCGTGGTATGCCTACCTACGGGAGGGAAAGAGAGTATTTTCTTTTGTTTTAAAACCAAAAAATTTCCAAACAACTATCTTGAAAAAAACAAAATCAAAGACAAGCAACACTTTCCAAACTCATTTCTCTTTTCTGAAAGAAATCAAAAGGGGAAGAGTCTCTTTTCCTAAAGGAAAAAAGAAGAAGCACACTACATGCAAATGCACTCTATTTTTCGATTTTTCTTAAAGCATAGATAGATCTAACTTAAAACTACAATATTTTTTATTTTGATGAGACAGTACTAATGCAAAAGAGACAAAAGAACACAGAGAACTTGAAAGCTTGTGAGGCTAATCAGAGATCCAATGTCTTATGCTCCATAATTATAATGACCTAATCTCAGTCAAAAAAATTTCTTTTTAACAAGAAAAAAGAAGCCCTCTATGGAAACAAAAAATGAAATCAAGATGCTAATCAAATGTTTTTACTTTCAGTCTTTATAACAGAAATGAAAAGAGCTCTCACTACAACGTAAGCTTTCAGAAAAGAATTCCTTTCACAATCACAACCAACAAGCATGGAAGAAAATGAACAATCAACAAGCCTAGTCTAGCTTATGAATTCTTCAATCAAACCAATCTTTTACCATAGAATTTAAAACCATAAGCATTCAATTTTTTTTTGCAAACAAACTCAAATTTTTGCAAAAAATGAGAAAAAAGTGGTGATGGAACAAGGCCTACTTGGCACCGCGCTGGAGGGGTCTTGACAGAGCGGTTCTGGATGAGCACCGCTTCTGGATAATAGGACTCAGGCGGTGGTACCGCGTACTGCTACCAGGGTTCAGGTTATGGCATTGATTCTCACCAACAACATATGAGCGGTTCCCTAGATAGATCCAAAACACAAAGGATAACAAAAGATCAAGTTAGAAATTGATCATATCAAGGCAAAAATTGATGGATTGACAGTAAAAAAGAGCATAAAAAGTCAAAATAATTCAGATCTGAAAGTTTTAAACCAAAATTCACTGAGTCAAATGATAGATATGACTGAAGAGAGCTAGAGATGGAGCCTGGATTCGGACAAGAGTTCAAGAACTGAGGAAGATCAGATCAACTGAGATATGCATTGCTTCCTGAGTGGAGTCTCCAGATCTGTAATTAGGAATATTTCACCTTCTGCGGAAAAAAGTTGTTCCTCTGGTCTGAATGGTTCAGATCTAGAACAAATGAGTGAACGACAAAGGATGAAGACCTTCCTTGGATGTTTTAGACACCTGGAATACTGCTTCGATAGTGAACCTGTGTACCTACAAACAGATCGAACATGCAAACACATCAAAGCTACCAGAAAATCATCTACTTATCCATGTTAGTGACTAAGGAATCTAACAACATGTACATGTGAAAACAAAACAACAGTAATGTGGGACGGAAATCAGCTTTACATTAAAGATGTATGGAGAAGCTTACAACCATAGCCTTAGTGTCGACAAGCATCTCCATGAGACAAACACTTCATCCCCATAAGCTCCAAATTTTCTCTCTATGCTCTCCAATGACTTGGACTAAGTGGTCAATCCAACAGCATAACAATACCTCTATAGTTCCCCCCCTCAACTATGGACACGAGCTTGTATTTATAAGGCTCAATGGATAGGGATAGTTGAGAGATTTGTGGATGAGGTGGCTCCAAGATCCTATGATAGGGGATCTCAAGCTCAACTGACCCACAATGATAGGGATAAGGGAGGACACGAGGCTCATGATCTAGAAGCCTTGCGAAACTTCTCTTTTTCCCATTTTACCCAGGGTACTGCTTTTCTTCTCTTACAACAGAGTGGTTTAGATGAGAAACACTTATGGACCAAAGACCACAGGTGGTGGCACTGCTTATGGAAAATAGGGTATAGGCGGTGCTGATAAAGGTATCGTTCATGGGATACAAGGAAAGTGCGGTGCTGAGTTTTTTCAAGTAGAATTGACAAACATAGTAGGTTTCCACTCTAAGTGCTGGGATTAAGGGAAAACATGGAAGTTAAGGGTCTTATCACATGGTGGTGATAGGATTTAGGTATAACATCCATGTCCAATTTTCTATGTTTGTTTTTGTTAGTGTCTTACATGTGTCTTGCTTTCAGTTTGCAGTGTTTGGTGTTTAGGTTCCCTTTGGCCATCATTTTTTCTTTTGAAAATTTTTGGTTGTATCTACGGGTTGCTAGTATATACAGTCGCAGTTTCATGTTGTATTCGTGGGTTGAATATATACACAATCTCGATCCATTCGTGGGTTGTTTAAGTAATGGTCGTGTTTTCCTGTATGGTTAGGTCATATTGCTAGGGTGTTTCTTGAATTTAGCATTTTGACTCCTTAGGTCTCTGTAGGGTTCCTTCTTTAGCATTGCAGTGTTGTTGTTAGTAGATGCATTTCAGTCTTACTTGTTTATCAAGTGTTCTTTGGGTGAGTTAGGTCTGAATCCTTGTGTGTAATTGTGTTAGGTATTTCCTTCTTGGCTGTTGGGTTCAATTACTGGTGTCTTAATAGGTTACTGGTGTTTGTCAGTCCTTCTAGAACACTGATTTTCCTCTGATTGTTGTTGTAGTGGTCTAGGTTAGTCACTTTTACCAACTTTTGATCTATTTATCTTTCCAAGTGAATAGTTTCCTCCAAGTTAGGGTTTGAGTCATCTTTGCTTTATTTGTTAAATATTGTTACTGTAAATATCTCACTATTATCACTTGCATTTATACATGTTCAGTTTGCTTAACTTACTTAGGTGCATTTAATTGCATAAATTTTTTGAATTTTTTGAAAAGAAAGACAAAAAGGAAGCTTTAGTTGCATAGTTAGTCCTAGGCTAAACTCTTTGCATTAGTTGTTTTTCCATGATTTTTAGAAAACCAAAAAAATAAAAGTCTTGTGTTTTTTCAGAACTGTTTGAAAAGTTTCGTTAGTTTCATTAAAAAGAAAAAGGAAAAAAGACATTATTAATTGCATTTATTTTGAAATTTTTACATCACATTTGCTTTCACATGTTGAGTTGAAACACCATTGAGTCCCAGTCCACCACCTCTAAGTAATAAATCCTTAAAAAAATTGCTTAATATCAAATATGTTAGTAATCTTTATTTTTATAGGTTCGATCATCAACTAGGTTAGGCTAGGTTGTTGGATTAGGAGATTTTAACTATCCAATAACACTTTGATTTCAGACATAGTGGCCCATATTTAGGTAAATCCACTTTTATAAGGGATAATATGGAAATGTCCTCTAACAAAGGAGTCAAGCACGAGGCCGCATGAGAGCTTGGTTGCGGAGATAACCCTACAATACCTCATTTGATCGTATACCAGGATTGTTGTGTGTACGGGGGTTGTATCAATACCACTTCTTGGGCCTCGTGAAGTGTTGGTATTGTTAGAATTTCGGGCTTAGCTACCCTGCCCATGCACATCAGTCAGGCCAACAACGGTTTTGTTGGAATTTCATTGTAAATTTGGTAGCGTTAGTCTCTAGACCTTAGGTTCTTACACTAGCGGCATTGGAATTCTATTTCCAGTGCACCTAGAGTAGACTTGGAAGGTAACCTCGGTTGATAATTTCGGGGGGTGGTTTGTTGATTCCAACGCTTGCACCCAGAAAAATATTCATGAGATTCCAGGTAACTACTCTCTGATCTTCATTGGTTCGATCTGGGCCCTAATCATCCCATAATTTCCTTTGAAAGGTGTATCCATTACCTCTTGTGTCTATGATACTTAGGAAATTTTTTAGTGTATTCCCTTTGGTTTTATTGTGTCTTAGTAATACTTTTAGGTGTGTGAGTCAAATTTTTAGCTGTGGAGGACCATCCTCTCTGTAGGTCTAGAAGGGTGCAAAACCTTCCTCCAACTTCAATAGTGGATCCTACACCACCACCTCAAAGGAAAATACTTGACACAACTGGTTATTTTTAACCAATAGGTATTAGCAAAGTTCCAGGTGAAACAAAATTGAGAATTACTCAGGAAGAAATCCCTCCAATAGAGATAGAAGACTTGCAGGATGAAAAGTTTGCAAGGAATTGCAATACACCTCTAACTGATTTGAACGATCCTATGATAGTCCAAGGCCTTCCTTTCAGTTCACCTATGTCTGGTGTTTCTTTGAGTCTAGTAATGTCTAGTACAGGAGAAGACATGTCTACCCCTACTTCAACCATGTTGGGTGGTGGAGTCTCACCTCCCCCGGTGAGTGCTCCAAGACCTAGTGCATCTACTGCACCTGTTTATCTGAGTACTCGAGAGGTAAATCCTTCAACACCTTCTAATGTTGTAGGTCAGTCTAGTGGGGTGGTCAATGGGATACCCATTGCACCTTATACTTCTTCTCCTTTTGGGAAAAATGATCAAAGTGGTCCAAATGGGTCCACTTATTTTTTCCAGGGTTTTTCGTGGAATAGAGGACATATTCCTCCATCTACACCTAGTGTGGGTCCCTCACCTACTAATGTGGTTAACCAAAATAAATTCATAGGTTACATTTTTTAGACCTCAAGTCATGTTTCACTGCTCCATTTGGGAGCTCTCCCTTTTCACTGTTTAGTAGAGGAATCTCCACTCTTACTTTTCAAACTCTAGTTTTGGATGGAATCTCCAATCTTACTTTTCAAACTCTAGTTTCAGATGGATTTGTCCAATCTACCTATCGCAAACCATAAGTCAGTAATCCTCTGGCTTTCAGGTGGAACCTGATTTAAAATAGTGCTACAACATCACAACTGGTGGCTGGGGGAAACCCCACCTTTTCTTTCGAGATCCCTAGGGTAGGTACGTCCTCACTCCAGAATCCTCTATACAAAACCCTGACTATGCCGAAACCTCCTTTCCTAGAAACATTAAACTTGCCAGATTTGTCTAAACTAATGAACGACCTCATGCACCATAATGCAGCATGGCCACCTGTCCCCATCAAACTACCCTCATACATCCCAAAATTTGAAGGGAAAACTGGTGAGGATCCAGGTGCTCACATCACTACATTTCATCTTTGGTGCTCTTTCAACTCACTGAACGACGACTTTGTTTGGTTGAGGCTATTTCAAAGAATGTTGACTAATGTAGCAGCTAAGTGGTACATAGAACTGCCATCAGCTGCGTATGATAGCTTCCTTGACTTATCAACCATGTTTCTAAATCACTTTCAACTTCCTGTCCGGTATGTTGTCGGCACATGTTGTTGACTTTTCGACAAAACAAGGCCACACACATATATGAAGATATTCAAGAGTGGTGAAGGAGAAAGAGGCTTATCAAAGCCAACATCCCTCCTGATTTATTTTTAGAGTGGTTCTTGAAATATTTACTGCCTTATATTTCTAAGGACGTGTCTACATCGGGAGTTACCACAGAGGAAGAAGCAATCCTCAAGGCCCAAAAGCTAGATATGATCTACACTCAGTCTGGGATTCTTTATGAAATTATCCCTGAGGCATCGAGGTCTATGAATGACTTAGAGAAACCCAAGCTTGGACCCCATGCCAATGGTTTGGTTGGTTCAGTAAGTAGGCTCACTGTAGAATCATTGGCTAAGAAACTCCATGAGTTGTTAGTGAAATAGTCTACAGTGGAGGTAGCCAAGGTTGCCACTCCTTCACTGCAAAGTGCTAGTGTCTATTATGCATAGTATTCCCAAAAGGAAAATCAGTAGCCTTGTGGGAAAAAGAATAAAAGGAAGAAGGGTGAGGGGAAACAAAATAAACAAAAACCCACTAATAACACTAATGGGGGTAAGAAAGACAAGAATAAGGTTAAGTTTCCTTGCAATTTGTTCCAAGGAGACCATCTTACTTATTAATGCCCCTTGATGGATCAAGCACAAAAGCTTCTTAAACAACAACAACCGGCTTTCCTGAAGGATCCATTTCCCCAAGGACAGAATGCAGATTTTGCTTCGAAATATGCCAGGGGCACACCTAGTGATCCTACTAATTACAATTATATCAGCGTGGTACGATCCAGTACTTTTTAACAGACAAGAAATAAAAACTATGAATCAGAGGTTCATGATAAAGGTAAGTCTATTTTCAAAACTTCAGCCCCTCTCACCATTGAAAAACCAACTAAACCGATGCCTAAGATACCTAAAGGTGTCTTCAAGAAAAATTTCCACAACCTTGATGTGAGGGATGCTTCTAAGTATTCTGTAGTAGAAGACCTAGCCCAAACACCTTGTGCGATGTCAGCATTGGAAGTGCTACAGAGTTGTCCTTCTCAGAGGGATGCACTCTTAGCAGTTATAGGTAGCATGGAATCAATGAGCCTGCTTGCCAAATTTAATATTTATGATGTTAAACTACACCTTCCATACCATGTCGTCTTTTTAATCGATGTTGTCCATGGGGGAAATGCCATCGGACGAATAGTAGAGGGTGCTTCCATGTGTCTTATGTCGATGTCTTGTTGGAAATATTTGGCATCCCTGGAGTTGGTCCCATCAAACACTTTTCTTACTTCTTTCGATGAAAGGTCCTTCTGTCCACATGGTATGCTACCATCTTTTGAAATAAATTTGGCAGGGAAAGCAGTTTTTGTTGAGTTCGAAGTGATTGATGCTCCCTTGGACTACAATTTGCTTTTGGGGAGAAGTTGGACTTATGCCATGTGTGTTATTCCTTCGTCTGTCTTCCGAGTCTTGGTGTTTTTGCACGAAGGGAAGTTGGTTACAGTTGACCATCTGAGTTTTACTCAGAAGGGACATTTGGAAACTAATGAGTCCACGGTACCATTGATTGATCAGATGAAACCGACTAGTGAAAGCTTAGGAGTTGGAATGTATACGTCACTAATGGGAACATTTGATATACCAGCTCCTATTAACTACTTAGGTTCAATAAGTGTTGGGAAGTCTATTGCTATGGTTGTGGATAAAACTGACCCCTAGGTCCTCCCTTCACGAGAAGAGCCCCAAGTGCCCCTATCAATAACATAAATATCTTATCAATCTATATCTAATGCTTTTGTTGATTCCGTCATGACTCCTCCTTTAGTCTCAGAGGAGTCAGATGAAGCCTATATGCCTTCCTGGGTAGAGAACTCCACATATTCTTATGATTTCTTGGATATGGTTTTTCCTTCTGATGAAGCCATTATGGAAGACATGATTGGACAAGAAAAGATTTGTGAGGACCTTCACCACAAATCTTTCTTCCTTCTAGAATTAAGCAATATACAGAATTCAGAGTTCCTTGTGAGACTTGCAGAAGGTGTTGATCTTCCAGTAAATCCTTTATCTAAGGAGGGGGTATTTGTCGAGGGGAATATGGCAAACATCTCTACCACCATTTCGATTAACATCTCTGTGAAACCCGATGTCATGGAAAATGTGCATATAGATGCAAACTATTCTCCGGAAGAGATTGCCATTTACACTTCCTTGTTTAAGGAATTCCGTGATGTCTTTGCCTTTTCATATGATGAGATGCCATACATTGAACCATATATAGTTGAATATGAGATCCATACCTACCCTAATGTAAAACTTTTTTGATAGAAGATCAGACTTGTAAATCCACGAAAATCGACAGTCGTCAAGGATGAGGTGGAAAAACTGTTGAAAGCTAGGTTTATTTACCTGATTTCTCTAACAGAATGGGTATCCAATCCTGTTTCAGTGGACAAAAAACAAGGGACTATAAATTTTTTCACTAAATTTTGTGACTTAAATAAATCATGTCCCAAGGATAACTACCCCACACCATTCATCGACTAGATCATTGATGCTTCTGTGGGTAGTGAGGTATTTTCGTTCATGGACGGTTTTTCGGTCTATAATCAAATTCAAATAAAACCAGAAGACCAGCACAAAAAAACCTTTATTTGTCCTTGGGGAACTTTTGCATATAAGAATATGCCCTTTGGTTTGAAAAATGTCGGAGCTACTTTTCAACGGGAAATGAATTTTTCCTTCCACGATATAAAGCATATTGTCGAACCTTACTTAGATGATCTGCCTACCCATTATCGCAATAGGAAGGATCATCCAGACCATCTTCATTTGATTTTTGAACGATGTAGACACTATAAAATACGCTTGAATCCCCACAAGTGTGTTTTCTGCATCGATTCGAGGCGGTTACTCAGGTTCATTGTTTCGAATAGAGGTATACAGGTGGATCTGTTAACATTTGAGGCCATTGTAAATATTCCTCCTCCTTGTTCTATTAGGTAACTACAGAGTCTGCAAGGTAAATATAATTTCCTTCGATGATTTATAGTCAATTATTCCAATATCACAAAGGGTTTCATGCGCTTGTTGAAACAAGACACCCCATTCTCGTCGGATGAAACTGCGCAATGTGCTTTCGAGGCATTGAAAAAGGCTTTACTATTGGCTCCTCTCTTGCGTCCACCAAATTACACAAAATATTTTATATTGTATCTGGCCGCATCCAAGTCGACAATAGGAGTGGTATTGGTTCAGGAAGACGACAAGCTCTAAGAGCATGTTGTCTACTATCTTAGTCAAGTGTTAGTAGGTCCTGAACTTAGATACTCCCACATCGAGAAGTTAGAATTGGTGACAGTTTATGTCATCCAAATACTGAGACACTATATCTTACTGAGGACAACCACAATGGTTGCAGATGTCAATCATTTCCAGTATGTTTTATCTTGACGAATAATTGGGGGCAAATTTAACAAATGAATCGTCATTATCCAAGAGTTTGACTTGGATTTTCAGTCTGCTAAGTCTAAAAATTCCTTAGTGTTCTTGGAATTGATCTCAGAATTCCCAACTGAAGAGACTATAGTGGTAGAAGAAGACTCATTCCCAGATGAGTATATCTTTTTAATCTCAACTTTTGATCCCTGGTACAGAGATATCTTAGTATATCTATAGAATCTCAAATGACCTTCATCCTTCTAGTGGGAATATCTGAGTTAATGTGAAAAAATACCTTATCATCAGCGATACCTTGTATCAACGAGGGGTGGTTTCTATCTCACGTCGCTGCCTCACCCACGAGGAGGCAGAGCATGTCCTAAATGATTCCCATAATAATGCGTGTGGGGGTCATTTATCTAGGTTAGCAATGACCCAGAATATTCTACGTGTTGGTTATTTTCGACCCACTATATTTAAGGATTGTGTGGAAGTTGTAAAGAATTACCATCCTTGTCAGCTCTATACCAAGAAAATGTGATCACATCTGACTTATTTATTTCCCATCATCGTGGTCGGGCCCTTCACTAAGTGGGGGGTTGATTTCATGACGTCCAACCCAGTGTCTGCTGGTGGGCACAAGTATATCATTGTCGTTGTAGACTACTTTACGAAGTGGGTAGAGGCAATGCCTACCTTTAAGGCCGATGGAGAAACGACAACATACTTCGTCTTTAACCAAATCATTACTAGGTTCAACATCCCAAAGAAGATTGTCACTGGCCATGGTAGTCACTTTCAGAACAACATGATGATTGAATTGACCACGATGCTAGGGTTTATGAAAGATCATTCATCTTCCTTCTACCCTCAAGAGAATGGACAAGTAGAGGTGGTAAATAAGACCTTGAAACCATTATTAAGTGCACAATCAACGCAAGTAGGTCAAATTGGAATATCATGTTGTATCCTACACTTTGGGCATACCGGACTAATGTCAATACTACTACAGGTTTCTCTCCTTTCTATCTTGTTCATAGGGTGGAAGCAGTCACACCAGTTGAGTGCGAGATACCGTCTCTAAAAATTTCTATTCATGTGCTTCTCGACACTACCGATCTTGAAGAACATTTGCTTCACTTAGAGAATCTAGATAAGTGGCATAGAAATGCGCTTACTACAAGCGAGGCTCATAAGAACCTAGTCAAAAACCACTATGATAAAGATTTCAAACATAGGGTTTTTTCCGAGGGAGAACTTGTATTGCTCTAGGATCAAGACAAGGAACCCCTGGGGTAGGCAATTTTAAGTCCATGTGGTTAGGCATGTACGTTGTGTCGAAAGTTTTAAATAAGGGAGCTTATGAGTTAACTGATTATGATGGTAACAAGATGCTGGATCCCAGAAATGGGCTCTACCTGAAGAAATATTATGCTTAGGCACGATATTTTTTCTTGTATTATTATTGTATGTTTATGTACAATAGGTCATTACTAGTTAGTGTTTATTATGTAGTATGCTTGTTGTTTCAGATGCCATCTGAGTGGTTCATAGGGTTCACTAATGGTGCCAATTGTCACACTTGCAATCGGGCTTCAGCTGCCTGGGTCATTTATGCATCCTCAAGACAACTGGTTGCCTCTGGTGGTGCTTTTCTAGGTCCTGTAACTAATAATATGGTTGAATACATTGCGGTCATTGAGCTTCTTTGGGATGCTATGTTGCATGGTATTACCCTCCTGGAGGTCAGGCTTGACTCCCATTTAGTGGTTTCCCGACTTAATGGTGATTATCAGGTAAGACACCCTACCTTACTATGCTAGTTTTTAAGAGTTAGGTTACTTGAAAGGAATTTTGAATACATTTCATACAATCACATTTCAAGAAATCAGAACACAATTACTGATGCATTTGTAAATTATATACTCGATTGGCACTTAACACATACATTGTAAAATGAAAATATATAGACGCATTTGAAACACATGTACAGAACCAAGTATATATGTGTGTGTGTGTATAAAATATGTCCATAAATACACCCAGTTTGATCTGAAGATCCCGTCATAAGTACATCAAAATACAAAATAGGATCAAAATCCATAATATGCCTAGATCTAGGGTTGATCCTCAGCCTCCTCAGCTGTGACTTCCTCTACATCCGCCTGGTAACAAAGTACGGCCCTAGTTACCCTTCTAAGAAGGCGTAACCAGGATAGAGGAACTCCAGCTACATCCTCCTGCATCGCCATGGAGATTCTCTCCATCCTGAGAGTGGGGACATCGTGGGTAAGCCTGGATAGCTTCCCCTCTACTACAAGAAGCATCGCATCGAATATCCACAGGCCGAACAAAATTCCTGGGGTGTCTGTCATGCTGGACTGGTCCTGTATCTACATATCAACATAAATTATGTCAAACTCAAGTACATATATATATATATATATATATAAATTTATGAACAAAAATTTCATAAAAATTAAATAATGAAAAAGTAAAAAGTCATACCCATCTCTCCCCATGCTCCTCCAGGAGGGAGGATGAGCTCTGGATCGCCCCTGAAATCCAAGCCCACATATGGGAATTTCTCAACAGTAGGAACCTGTCTACTTCACCAGGATTAGAAGTCATCATCATGTCCACTTTGGATTCCACCTCCACCACCCCGTTAGAGGAAAATGTCACGCCACCGCGTGAGTCTAGGATCATGGGGTGGGCATGGTGGTAATTCCATTGTGGGAATGAGGGTAGGAAAACTCTTGAAGAAGAATGCAACCAATATGATCGCATATCCAAAATTCTTCTTTCTACCCCTACTGCAATCAGATAACAATTTCTTCATAATCGGGACTAGTCCTGAACACTAATCAAATAGTGCTCCCTGCATACGCTCTACCACTATGTGAATGTGTGTCCACATTGCTAAGTGTAGAGCAGAAGATCCTACAACTCTGACTACGGTACTCACCAATAATTTTAGTGGAAAGCTGGTGATATGTGCAATCGGGATCTGTGTCCTCAATTTCTGGGTCTCAGGCAAGAAATAATTATTGATATAAGCTTGGACACTGAGAGGGTCACCACCTTAGCTGGTGCCCTCCATGTTCACAGGTGCCCCCCTGTGCGATAATCCGGTGATGAAATATATGTCTTCTACGGTCAAATCCAAGGTTTCCCCTTGGAGGTCAAATAGCCCAAGCTCATGGTTCCATAAGCTCACTAGTGTCTCTAGTAGACGAACTTGTGCACACATGTTTGACGTGTAGTAGAATTTTAGTAAACCACATCTTTGCAAAAATTGCAAATTCATGGGATCACCCATTTCATCACGACCCATATCCTCGTGCTCCCTTTCCCATCATTCCAACACCATGATTGCCTACCCAAGAAACAATTTAACCATTAAATTTTGATAAAAATCAATTTCATTTTTAAATTTTTCAAAAAACTAAGTATGCACAGTAATCGTGACTATGCAGTGTGCACAACGCGATCCATTCACGGGTTGCATTGTATGCAACCCGCGGTTATAATTTGCATTCACGGCTCCAATGAAGGCCACCCGCAGTTTCACTGTGGTGCTTTTAGGGCTGGAAAAAAACCCATAATTTGACCATTAAATTCAAAATTGGAATGCTTGAAATTAAAGAGGAGGGAGAGAAGAAGTAGCTGCAACTTGCAGATTTGAAAATGGTCCACCAAATTGCTCACAATGATCAATTGAAGTAAGGATATAAAATTTCTAATTTGGTTAAAAACTCAAAATGGTATGTTTTGTTTTGATTTTGAACTATTTATAGTAAAAATTCAAAACTTTTACCCACTTTGTATAGTTTAAAGTCAATTTTTATTATCTGAACTAATACCATGTGTTTTTTCTAGCTTCTACAGGTCTTGGATGATCCAAAGGTTGATTTCCATCACATATAGGGTAGGATTTGATCTCCGTTGCATACTTTGCACTTGTACCTCATCCTCCATTTAACCCTAGGATCTCTTTTCATCCATAGACTATGGTGTAAAACCACTCTTTACCTTGCACACGTCATTGTTCTTCCATGGATAGGGCCCCCTTTACATGGGTAACCCTTGTTTACAACATTTTAATGTCTTTATGGTACCCATGCCGCATTTGTGTTAGGTTTTGGGAGCCTTTGCAATTATCTTTTCATGACAAAATGAGCCTCATTTTGTATCTTTTTACCAAGATACACTCGATTATAAGGCTCCCCGCACTTATGGAGTTATCTTTAGGCCCTGTTCTGACTCCTTAAAATTGACTAGACAGCTGCGTAAACTTGTTCATTCAAACTCATTAAGGTAAATTGAACGATCATCCATATTGGTGGTAGGTTCTCTCTTTTTTAGACCATGTGGATTATTTATGAAAAAGGAACACTCTATTTTATTCGGAATTTACAAGAGTATCTTCAGGCATAGGGTTATCTCTTTTCTAGACCTGGAGGACTAAACTTACGGAAAAAGGAACATTTTCGATCTTAGTTTTCTCTTTTTCGTGCTCTGGACCCAAACATGAAAAAGATTTTGATCATACTTTATGTATTTGTCATGTTTGCTAATCCCTAAAGAATAAAGCATCGAGTTTACTGTTGTCAGTCCCATTCTTGTAAATAAATGAACCTTTCTGAGTGCTTGCATTCCTTCACACTCGTTAAATTTAGGCTAAATGTTGCTTTTGAAGGTGTGTCGATATGGTGATAGTTTACCCCTTTTTCGGACCTTGCCGACTAAGTACGAAAAATGTATACATTAGTTGTTCAGAAGCTAAGAGATTTCTCATATGGATTGTTTATACTTTTTCAGAATCAAGAGAATAAATTTACGAAAAAGAGCCCCCCTAGAGTCTTTTTTGGATTTTCCAAACTCTCAAAACTACGAAAGCACAGATGAGCATCCACTAATTCAGGCTCATAAAATCCATGAATCAGTGACATATCAAGCATTATTCTCTCCCCTCTTCAAGATTTTCAAAAATGAAAAGATATTCGAGTTGAATTTCTTTTACTCGTTAAAACTTAACAAGAAAGGTAAGGAAGAATTTCACTCTTCGGGTTATAAGTATGTTGGCAGCATGTCATCCTTGAACAAAGAACTCTTTGAACCTCCTGATACTCATGTCTTAGTTTTAACTCTCAGTTCAGCTACCACTCCGAGTTATTACTCCTCCACCTATCCTTTATACATGGGGAATCTGATCATGTCTCCTACATGGAAGATAAGTCTAGTTGTGTCCTCTAAAATTCTAAAGTTTCCTTGATTCATCTTTGTGTCATGCTCATTGTTCAAGGATCCTTACTTCTATATAATCATCATGATTCCCATCATTTTCATTCTTGAGATTACATTGTGTCTTCCTTCCCTCTTCCAGTCTTTTAGTTACTCTTGTTATCTGTTGAAGGATGCATTGCCTTCCTCCTCGCACTACGGCTTCCGATCAGTACGTCTTGAAGAAGAAGACCTAGAGTTCTAAAGATGGTACCTTAGGATTCACTACTCATATTGGTGAACTCTATTATCACATATATAGTAGTCGGGCTACCATATTCTATTTTTCATATTTCAGTACACTTTTCAGCCAGTTCCCTTACATATGAGATGCTGAGATGAGCATCTATGATGGATTTATTTGATGATGGACTATAGTACTTTCCCATGCCATGACTGAGTCTCAGGACACTCAGATTTGAGGACTAATGTAGTCATTTAGGCATTTTGTAGAGCAGTCAGTAATGCCCAGAGTTGCATCAGTATCTTATCATTGGATAGATGTTGGTTCAGATGATTTATTTACATGTGTATGACTCAGCAAATATGATCTTATGTTATGGTTATTATTGTTTTTATACTCATTCTTGTGACATGTCTTAACATCTAGTGTCATGATCTGGCGGTCATATAAATATGCGGACTTGGATGAATTGATATTATGTATGTATGTCCCTACTTAGACCTGGAAGTTCTTGACCCATACTTGTTGGTTTTACCCTCGTTAGGGAGAGTAGAGGTGATCATTCCCACCATACTTTGTCTTGCTAGTGTTGGTTTCATTGTTCACTATCTCCACCCATCCATTACCTTCCAGTTATGTTTCTAACCTGACCTACTACTTGACTTGTGGCATGGAGGACCTTTCCCCACAAGAGCCTCTTTGTTGGACAAGATTCCTTGTTTATTTGTGTCTCGGCTCTGAGTTTCCTAGGTTGTGTTGGCTAAACCTGAAGCAAGTAGCACTGCCATCAATACAATGTATTTGGAAATGAAATAAATATCTTATGAAAAATCCCATTCATGAAAAGTAGTGTTTTTAAACATACATGAATGCATGAAGCCTCAATAATAAAAATCCGTGTGATAAATGCATGGACCAAGGCTATGGAAATTCAAAGGCCCAAAAAGAAATGGTTCTTAAAAAGTTATTTCTAAATATTGCTGGCCTCATTTGTATTTGATTTGGATTGTGAGCATTTGTCAAGGTGAATAAGCACCTATGAATGTAACTTATCCATTTGTGAGACACTGTCATCCTGTGTGTTGTTGTTTGTCTAGCATATGCTAGAGTGATTATCCCCTTTCCATATCCAAAGTGTCACATTGGCGAGTTGGTAGTCACCCTTCAGCCTGGCCTTTTGGTTTTAGCCTTCACCCTTCACTAGCAAATTAATTACAACTATGAAGTGAGTATGGTCTTGAAAGTCTAGTCTAAAAAATAGTTAATTAATGAAACTCTATATTTGGTTGATAGATCACCAATGAAATGATTGCTACTTGTTATAATTTTTATTTGAATTATTTGTAGAGCATGTATTAACCTTTAAACACTTGGAGCATATGGATGTTAGTCTGGGTTATATTATCGATCATTTACAGATTATTATTTTATCTGTCTAGGCATATTGGATATTATTCTTAATCATGCAGACATCTGTAGGGTGTATGAGTATGCACCTTAGATGGATTTGGATTCCCTGAGTCCAATGAGACAACTTGTTTTCAGTTCTGGGAAGTTACAATGATGATTTGTTTCAGTGTACCATTCTGGTGCACTTTTGCTATGTTGAATGGCCTGTCAGAGTAGAGAGATGATTTGTTTGGCTCACCTAGGGAGTTGTATGAGGAGGGGGTGGTCCAGCCACTTGTTTTTACCATATTATGCCCCTTCGAGAGAGCCTAGTGTACTTATTTTGACAACGCTGACACTCTAAGAGGCAGTTTTGGCCATATTATGTTTCCCGAGGCAGATTTAGAATAATAAAAATGGCGAATGAAGAATTCGATTTGGGCTACTGAGGAAAGGAAATGGCATGGGAGGAGTTTTGATGATGAGTGTGATGTATTCCACTCCTTCTCCAATAGTTTCAGCACTTGGATGGACCCACATCCATCTCTCCGACATATTTTATTATTTTCTGGAGCTTTTGGAGGCTCCAATTTCCTCAAAGAAGCACTATTTTGCATCTAAAAATTTATATTTATTTTATTGTGCCATGGGGACACACTAGGGGAGTTAGTTACCACCCCTTGGACCCACCATGAGATTTATTTATTTTTATTGAGTGGGATCCCCTCTCCTAGGGTGATTTTGTCCATTGATATATTATATTATTGTATTGATCCATGTACTCTATGTTGAGCTCATCTCAATCGTTGATTAGAACACATTGATATTTTAATCTTAGCCACCCAATTGAAAATTGGTTATGATTTTGGTTCTCTCATTCCTATTTAAACGAGGGAGCTTCTCATTGTAAAGGGGTCTTTGGCTCTTGGATCTGGATAATAGAAAAAATATTTTTGTGGAAATTCTTGGATCTCCTTTGCATCTGGTGTTCTTCGATGGTGATTGGAAAGTCTATTGCTTCCTAGAATTTGGGTATTTGTTGTGAGATCTATATTTTTTTGGAAACATTGTTTTGTCTACAAGAGGGCGACCTCACTTGGACGTTTTTGTAGGGCTTCCTCAACTCGTGTGTTTGGCATCGATTGTATCAGGAGGTTTTCATTAGTATCGTTGTGATCTATGATTTCATCTTGCTATTTTTCTGTAGCATTTGTTCTTTTATCCTGACGCATCAAATTTGATATGGTTGATGTTTGTTGTGCAAGAGAGAGGGTGCATTGGCTTCCTTGAGCAAATCGTTTTACATAGAGGCTTCCTCCAAATATTCTCAAATTTATCGAGATGACATAGATCATCATCTTCAAGGAATCTACAAGGTTATCCAGGTAATATCTACACGTTGGTTCTTCTTCTCTTGATCTCAATCCATTGGCATCTTCATTTTCATGTTAAAACCCTATATATATAAAAAAAAAAATATTATAGATCAAACCGCTTGATCTTTTGGCAAACCATTTCTGGGTTTTGTATATCAGGTCAAACCCCAAGTGGGTGCTCCTAGACATTTTTCTTAGGTGACTCCATTGGGCCCAAATCCCAAGGCACTGCTCTCTAAACCCTAGCGCAACCTCTCAATTGGCCATTTTCTCTTGCGATTTGACCTTGTCCCTGAGGTTTGAGTACTTTGACATGATTAAACCATCCTTTGAGTCTATCTCATGGTACTAGATAGCCCAAATTCTTCTCTTACCCTCCCTACATCGGTCACGTTTCCCAAGGAAGTGGATATCATCATCTTTTGCTAGTACTTTGATTCTGGATCTAGTAATAGGTTCATAAGTCACTTGTATTTCAAAATTGGATCAAATTTCATACCTCATAAACCCCTGATCCAAGCCCTAATTCACCTTGTGACTTCATCCATAGATCTATGGTTTACTTCACCTTACACTTTATGTACTTCAACTCCATTTGATTTGATTTGATTTGGTGTTTTGGTCTGATATCTCCTGTTAGGAGTAGATCTAGGTCTCCCCCATTGCTGTCTTGGGCTAAGACAACATCAAGTGAAGATTTCCTTGATTGGCATGACAACCATCCATTTGGGAATCGAGGCTATCTTGGTTCCACCTATTTAGTTTCCCATCCCTCTATCGTCCATCCTAGATCCACCTCGTAAAGGCAACTACAAGTTTGGTGATAACAAACTCCTTTTCCTCAGTTGTCAGCATCATTCATTCACTGACACTCTGATGGATTCCTTCCATGTTTGAATTCAAATCATATATTCACATGGTAGGAGTTGTACTAGTTACTATGGATTTGGATGAAGACCTTGGGTTACAATATCTATAACCTAAGTTGCGCAAGATTGTGTTGTGTTCTGTGACACTACTTCCAAATATTGAAGACTCATCATTGTATATTGTGGCTTTGATCCACCATTGTAAAGAATATGTGGCCCTGTTTCCCGTACTATATGATGTAATCAAATATTGTAAAGGAGCTAGTGTTCCACTTTATTGAACATGGCATCCTCAGAAATTATTTTGTACATGAATTTGATCTGTTTGTTTTAGGTACCTCTCTGTAGCCTTGGTAACTACGTTCTCCATGATAAATATTGTAATATATTTTGACCATTGCTTCCATCTGACCTCATACATTAGAGGGCATCTGTTATATTGTGAAATGGAACTTCTCCGTCCGAGTGTTGACACTGAATGCATCGGTACACAAAAGGAAAATATGGATAGATGATTCCCAAAACCTATAGATGAGTATATGCCTTGATACATCTTATTCCTTCCAGTCTTGCCCATGTTTTTTAATAATATTAACTTGTAATCATGACTATTGACATTGCATCTTGCGAGTCATTCGCGGGAAGCCATATATGCAACCCGCGGTTACATGATCACACTATGCATTCATGGGTTTCCTTTACAAAAGTCGTGGTTCATTCATGACTTTCTAGTATTCATACCCACGGTTACATTAAGAAAAAACATTACAAATAGAAACATGATTAGTCAGGGACAGTTGGGTCTGTAATCATAACGTCCCCAACCTCCCTAACTATCTCAACCTTTGTAACTCCCCCTAATCACCAAGTATAAATAGAGGGGAGGGGTAGAGGTTGAGGAAGCATCCTAGAAGAGCAAGGCTATGCTGGAGGAATACCTTTGGAGATTTGGAGCAACATAAATCAGTTTCTTAGCTAGCAGAGGAGGGCTTGTATCAAATAGAGGTTGTATCTTTCACTACTGCTTATCAATAAAGAGAGGTTTTCTTCCACAATTGGTGCATCAATATTCTTGTATGTTATGATTTATGAAATGTGTTGTCATTTTATTGCAATTATGATGTTTCATCTATCGTTATAGAACATCTAAGGTTTTTGTAGGAAGGCATCTATCTTTTTTTCAGGTGTGGATCATCCTAGAAGATTTCTGGAGCATTTGGAGTGAAGGTTTAAAGCTAGGATCAACCTTCATAAATAAGGTGCATAGGCTTTCTACTCTATTTATCTCTCAAATTTCTAGATAGTTGTATGTCTGCAAGTAGAATATTAGTAGGTTGGTGACCCCAAACCCTTAGGTCACAAGGTATATTTTCCCTGAACAACAGGGATATGCTCAAGTGGAAGGTATTAACCGTGAAGAAACCTTTTCCCCTATAGAAAGACTTGAAGAAATCAATTTTTTTTTGGAATATTCATGTTATAGAAACTTCAAAGTATATCAAATGGATTCCAAGTATGCATTTTTTAATGGGAAGCTAGAAGAGGAAGTCTATATTGAACAACCTAAATGTTTCCTCTTATCAAAAAAGGAGGACTATGTTTGCAAACTGAAGAAATCACTCGATGGTCTCAAACAAGCCCCAAGGGCATGGTTTTCAAGAGTAGATAGCTACGTGAAGCAACAAGGATATAAAAGAGGGGCCACTTGTAGTAATCTCTACATAGAATTTGAAGATAAGAATATGATCATTGTTATTATTTATGTGGATGATATTATATTTGGAAGTGATCTACAAATGATAAGTGAAAAATTTTCCTCTGAAACGAAGAAGGAGTTTGAAATGTCAATTTTGGGTGAATTAACATTCTTCTTGGGATTACAAGTTTCTCAATCAGACAAAGGGATCTTCATCACTCAAACCAAGTACATTAAAGACATGCTTAAGAAGTTTAAGTTGAAATATTCTAAGCCTGTTAGTACACCTATGGTCACTGGTTGTAAGTTAAGTAAGGATTATGAGTCACTGAAAGTAGATCATACCATGTATAGATCTATGATAGGAAGCATGCTATATGTGATAGCTACAAGACCGGATGTTATGCAAGTTATAGGATTGGTTGCTAGAATTCCAATTAGCTCCCAAATAAACACGTGTGGCAACAGTGAAAATAATTCTCAAATATTGGAAAGGTACTATAGAGTATGGTTTATGGAACCCAAGAGTTCAAGAATTCACTTTAAAAGTATTCACTGATGCAGATTGGGAAGAAAGTGTTGATGATTGAAAGAGTAACAGGGGAGCAACATTCTACTTGGGATACTGTTTGGTATCATGTCTAAGAAAGAAACAATCCTCCATTGCACTATCTACAACAAAAGCTGAATACATTGTGGTTGCATCATGTTGCATCCATGTCATTTGAATGAAAAAAATATTGGAAGAATTACTTGTAAAGTATGGGCATCCAATAGTGATAAATTGCGACAATACTAGAGCCATAAACATATAAAAAAACCCTATTATGCACTCCAAGACAAAGCACATCCCTATAAAATATCATTTTTTGAGGGATCAAGTATCACAGAAGGTGGTGAAACTGGAATATGTTGATACAAGGGAACATATAGCTGATATCTTCACTAAGCCACTACCCAAAGAAGCATTTGATCATCTTAGACAAAAGTTGGGAGTAATATCCCTACAATAGATATAGAAAAAAAGAAAAAGAAAAAAAAGAATTATGTTAGGGGGAGACATGTTGACAAGGGGATATGTCAAAATGAGACCTTTGTCATTAATGTCAAAGGGGGAGAAAATTGAAGAGTTGTTACCATCAATTTCAAAGGGAGATAATGTTGAGTATGGTTTCCATTGATGTTGAAAGGATTCATTAATGACAAAGGAAATGACATGACATGTATGATTATGTGACATGTGTGATGAGGTTGCAAAGTCATATCATGATGTTCTAGTTCTCTCATGAAGTCATTTTTACCATTTGACACCATTCTATAAAAATATGGCAACTTACTGAAACTCTGAAAACTTGACTAAGTATAAATTCTTCTTAATCTGCCTCAGGGGTCTCTGTAAAATACATGCCATCTTCTATATTTGATGAATTAAATGATTCCAAGGATATAAACATTTAGATTTCTTTCATGTGCATCTAACCATATGATTGGTTTGTCAATATAGTCTCAGAAGGTGAAGTTATTAGTCTTCCAAAAGTTCTTTCTGGCATGATTTGCACTGTTTCTGTTCTGGTAAATCCGCCTAAGTGGCCTTAGTAAAATGTCCTCCATATTTTGTAGGATACTGATAAAAATTATATGAGACCATCAGATTTTATCTTGTTGATGTGTGCATCTGACCATGGTATCAGTTCCTCTAAAACATGCTTGAAGAAAAAATTACAGGTCTTCCAAAATGAGGTTTCAGACTTTTTGGGAAATTTGCTGAAAATTGACCAAGTATTGAAAAATACGTCTAAGTTTCCCTAGTAAAATGCTCGCCATACTTTGTAGGAAATTGATAAAAATAAATTGAGACCATCACGATGTAGCTTGTTGATGTGTGCAGCTGAAAATGGTATTATTTCTCCTAAAAGGTGCTTGAAGTCAAAGTTATAGGTCTTCTGAAACAAGGTTTCAGGTTGTTTTGCACTAGTTCATGAAAAGGCACGTTTCCATAATGAAGAGATGCATTGGTGAAAATGTTTTAATGAATGGACACAATGATTCAAAGACATGATGAAATAAGTATTTAAACAAGAGTTCGAAGTGGAAGAAAGATGTCTCAACAATCTAGATCAATGTAACAATAAGAGAAGACATAGACCAATGAAGTGAAGAATAATTAGAAATATAATTGAATTAAAAGATCAAATTAGGGTGGTAGGGTGGTGCTAGGGAAAGCTGCAAGCCTGCAAGTGGTTTGCAGCCTCCTTCCAATAGTGGCTGGGAAATAGGGTGTTGTAGCATCCTTGTTTGTTGGAGCAGGTAGAAACCAGGGTGTTGTAGCATCCTTCAGTTGAAGCTAAAAAACTTAGGGATTGGTGTCTCCAAAAAGCTGTATCTTGCAAAAAAAATTGTAAATATAAATTTTTAGTTATAGAAAGTGTTTGTGGTTTTCCCAATTGGGCTTCGACGATAAATGTTGTGTTCTGTGTATATTGTTGATTTTTTGTTTTAATGAATAAGTTAAAAGTGGTTTTAAATTGTTAAAAGTTATCAATACTGATTCACCACACCCCCCCCTCTCGGTATTGTCCAATATTCCAACAATCTAAACCTATATAATTTTCCAGCAATTATCACACAAAGTCAGGCTATAGAGGACAAACTATCTTAACTTTAGGAGATGTACTGTTAAGGGATCTTTTTCTGCCAGCTAGACACCATTTTTAGAAGCTTGGTGTCTTTAATAATATATGGACGTGCAAAGGAATCCAAGGATCAGGTAATTTTGAAGTTTGGAATGAATACACTCACTCTTTCTGAAGCAATACTCTATAATTCTATTAAACTGATTTATTCTCATAATCAAAGCATTATATGTTTGTTGGTTTTGTTCCACAAAGGATTTGAATTTAAGTATTCCATAATAGTACCAAGCGACATTTTAGAAAGAAAAATGTATATCATTACCAAGGTACAAAAAAACCACATCTGCCCTCTAATTTCAAAACTCAACCTAACACAAGATGCCTAACTACAATTATGAAAAATTTACTTAAACCGTTTTAGTAAAATGGATGTCAAAATAAATTAATTCTATTCTTCATTCATGTGCAAGTGAAATTTCCAAACTGTTTGATTACCACTTTATGTATTTTTCAATGATGAACTGGTATATTGCATCAAGATAACAATTGTTAAGCATGCTCAGAAAATGTAGCCGGGTATGATCCTATTGATAGGTGCACACAAAATAAGAGTACATTAATGGTATAACTACTAGCCACCTTTTCCTAAAATAGGAAACTACTTAGGTGGGACAAGCATAAAATACACGATAATGCTTTTATTTTCGGTGTTGGGAGCAATATCAATACCTTTCTATGTCTATTAAATCTAAAAGTGTGCCTTGAACTTTAAGAAATAGGAACAAACGTAACAAAAACTCAATTGCCATTTATACACTCATAAAACCTATTGTACAAGGAATGAAGCAGCCCTGGATAGAACACTAGTTTCTTGAAGATGCAGTTTACTAAATTGTTATATAGTTTAAGGAAATAATGAGGGAAAACAAGGTTCCTACATGAATTTTCCAGGAATTCCTATCACAACAACAAAAACAAACACTTTGTCAGATTATTCTACAATCATTGCACATAATGACAATGAAACAATCATCATCACATGCTCAAAGTTGAAAGTGGATAATCAAACTGCTACTTGTCTAACCAATATAAAAAACATCATAAGTGTAATTGCTAAATAAAATCATAGACCCATTCAAGAAGTAATAGTATTTATCACAGATGCATAAAGAAGACACAAGATATAAATCATTACAACAAATATAAAAAATTATCAAAATAATGTCCTTATATGAGGAAAATAGGTCAACAAGACTAAAGTACATCGAAAAGTAATAAGAAGAAAAGCACCTAAAATAGGCTGAAAAGAACCATTGGCTAGGATATACAAAAATATAAAATACACAAAATATGAAAATGGGTTCAAGAGAAGTCCCTTCTAAAAAATTTCACCCAACAAATTTTAAAAAAGAACAGATATATGTAGTATAGCTACATCCAAATATTGAGAGACAATCCCTCTCAACCTCGAAGGAAAGAGGAAAAAAATTATAACCAAATTCCCACAGGATAATGTGTTGTGGAGAGGCCCAAATAGATACACAACTTTTGGGAGACTCCTTCATAGATTCAAAGCCTTTCAACAAGAACAAACGTAGAAATACTCCTGACATGAACTAATCCCAGAAAATGGGACCAATGTCAAGTAGGTCCCAACCCTCTCTGTATCATGTATGTAAAAATGCAGGTCACTTGCTTACTGATCCAAGTCAAGAGACAATATCTAGTGGGATTGAAGCATAGGTATCAGAAACATCGAGTACTACAACCATTCAACGGAATCTTCCTTTATTTTCGTACACAAATCCTATGTCAACAAACAAACAGATGTTGAAGCCAACAATTTGTTCAAGATGAGAATGGTAGTTACTAAGCCAGAATTGTTGTAGAATATAGGTCACACCAGTGAATAGAGCAATCAATACCAACACCAAATCAATTAGTGACAATACTTTGAGTACATTTAATTCCAAATCCTGTGATTCCACCAACAGAATTGAATTTTGGGAATTCAATTGGATGGATAGGTGTGGAAACTCAAAGTTTCTCTACATATTTTATGAAATGAGAATAGACACAAGAATCCAAAACTGAAATAAACATAAAAAATAGAGGACTTGATGGATAGGTGTGGAAACTCAAAGTTGCTCTACATTTTTTATGAAATGAGAATAGACACAAGAATCCAAAACTGAAATAAAGATAAAAAAATAGAGGACCCAACACATAGGCAAGGATTTGTAACATGGAAACTCAAACTTGAATGGGAAAAATAACATTCAACGGGGATTTTATTATGCTCAAGAAATTGTTACAAAGGTGAGCTACACTTTCTCACACAAATCATGTATTTTGAATCACTAGCAAAAATTGTAGATTGCTTTGCAGAGGGACAACCTTCGATCTTTGAGAAGGTTTATTCTCCCCAAGTCCTTCATGTTTATGTAGCTTCCCTCCTCATTTCCTCTCCAACTCTCTTCCCTCGTCATTGTGTTTTAATTCCAACATCATTCCCTTTTTATAGAACTGCATGGGAGGCAAACCATCCAGATGAATCATTTCATCATTTCATCTTCTCATGGATTTTGGTTTTGGACAATCAATTCAAACTTTTCCAAAATTTAATTACATAATTTTTAACAGAAAAAAAGAGTTGATAGTAGACAAAAATTCTAGTGGCAAGGAATAATTAGTTTTCAGGTGGAAAATAAATATGGGAGGAGTGCAACAGGATGAGTGCTACTTTGGAAAGTGGTTTGGATATCATATTTAAAATTTTGACTTTTGATGTTCTAAAGTTGGAGTTCAAAACTTTTTATCATTTAAAAAAAATAAGTTTTTAGGTGCATGGCAGTAAAATTCAAAATAGAAAGAATGTTGCCAGTTCTTCATAATATCATGCCTAATTCTTCCTAAAGTTTAATGGGAATAACGATAACTTTTAGAAATGGTGTATAATTGCAATGTTTACTTATAGGCAATTGCTGGGAGTGGTGATGAGCAAGGAGGTTAGAGATGGTGAAAATGAGAAGCAACAACATGACATTGATTCTACAAACAAGGAAGTAGTAATATTGATAAAAAATTCCATCATCATTGAGATGCTTCTGCAAGTCCAGAATGTGGTAGATGAGTACACAATTTGGATATGGCTGATTGAGTTCATGCATGAAATTTTAAATAAAAGAAAGTCATTCTACCTTAAAATTGTCTTTTTTTTTAATGAAAATGGAAGGTTATTCTATTTCAAATTACTTATAAAAATTGAAGGACATGGTATTCATTACTTTAAACATCTTTCTTTGATCATTTGAGCATTTCATTGAGACTCTTAAATTTTAATATTACTTATAAATATTCTGAAATTGCATTTGAAAGGGTGTTAGTCAGTTACCATAGGAGTTGGTGTGAAGGAAACAACTCAAAACCAATCAAGAAGCATCTAAAAGTACTTTTTCACCAAAATTCAAAGGGAACCAATGGCAAAGAAGGAAATACATTGCAGGTAAAAGTACTATAGGTACAATTTCAGGTCAATCTGGTGGTTCAAAATATTTGAAGTTTTATTACTACAATAAAGCAGGTCATCTGAAGGAAGAGTGCAGGCTTTGTCATATATTGAACACAACAAAGGGAACCCTAGAAACAATCTATAGCTGAATATATTCCTTATCATCTAAGAAGTACAAACAAACTCTAGGTCTCCAGAAACAAAAACCTTAGGATCTTGCTTGCTACAATAACAGGAAAAAAAGGAACCCAAGACCCTCTAACTCACAGGAACCATGAAGAAGATGTCTCAACATTGATAGATTCTATAAGCACACACAATTTTAAAGGTATAAATATCACAAAAGACTAAACCTTGTTGTATCCCTACAAAAAATATCACTATTACAATCGCATATAGAAATCAAGTCAAAGGGAAGATGGTGTAGTACAAATACAAAACTTTGGGACTGCATACATGATTTTATGTTATATGACTCGATATGATGGATATGGTATTAGGAGAATAATGGTTGAGGAAGTTAGGTTCTTATGATATTTGCATGGGTACCGCTCCCGATGACTGGGAGTCCATAGTCCATACCCTATGTTGCAACACTCTTTGGAGCTTAGGAACATGTATGTAACGCTCCAATATCCTTGGGAGCTTCATTTGGTACTTAGAAGCATTTAGGGTATGTTTTAGGGATTGATTGGCCATTCCAAGATAGAATATCCATCTAACCACCTAACAAGAAATGGAAGAAAGGAAAGTATCATGTTTCAATTGATGTAGAAGAAGAATATCCACAGCGAAAGAAATCAAGGGATGAATACCAAAAACAAAAAGAATACTACATGGTTTCAACACTCTCAGGTTCCATCAATAAATCGACAGATTCCTGGTGGATAGATAGCAGATCCTCCAAGCATATGACTGGATTCAGGAAGGCTCTTGTAGATTACAAGAATAAGAAGTTCAAGGTGAATGTGGAACCGAGAGATGATAGTACCTATGCCATAAGAACAGGGAGACCATAATATATGTTGCATAAGAACTGGGAGATGATAGTACCTGTGCCATAAGAATTGTGAGATGAAGTCCCTACATGAAGAACACTATAGTTAGTGAGAGTTTGGATTTTCTTGAGATTATGAACTTATGAACAGAAATATCTCAAATCCACAAAGGTGAAGGGGTGGAGACATTTGGGATTAGATACCATGGGCATACTAAGGTTCTAGAAAGAGTGGGACAAATTGTATATTCTCTTGAACTACCAGCAAGGTCGCAAGTGCATCGTACCTTTCATGTCTCATGCTTTAAGAAAGTGGTATGGAAATGGTTAAAATTTTCAAATATCTTGCTTCCTCCAGAAGATGTAGAGAGTGCTATTATTATTCTAGAGTGAATTTTGGAGGCCTTCCTAGGCACTTCATCACCAATTAAATCTCTAGTATTTTCTTCCTTGGAAGCCTATCTTTCAACCCAAACTTGTTATGGTTGCTTTTTGTTTCATCCTTTTTATTCTTACATAAAAACCAAGAAAGAAAACAGGACTAGAAACAAACCTTTTCAACTCTAGGCACTTGTCCTTGTGAAAAATATCAGTTACATGAATCCTCCTATAATCAAATGAGAGAGAGAATTTATGCCTGAAATAGCTGCAATTATGAAGAAGAATTGCACATTAATTAAAAACAAGTTTTTTATAATAGGAAAAAATAGCCACCATTATATCTGTATAGTTTTCCATATGCTATGTCATCCCACTATTAATAGTGTGGCTTCTACATAATTGTTACCTATATCACTGGTATCACGATTGGAGTTGGCTAATCTCTAGACCATTTGCATCTTTTCAGGCAAGTTTGGCTGGAATCTGGCAACACGATTTGTTATTACAAATGATATTTTCAGTGTTAAAATTGCATTTTTTATTATAGAAATGGATTCAAGACCCTCTATTACCCTTGGGGCACCCAAATTATGCAATTCCAATCACTGAAAACTACCCTTTGAACAATTTCTGCCAGATTTTAGCCAAAAAACTCGTCGGGTTTTAGGTGCAAATGGTCTAGAGTTTAGCTTACTCCATCACGATTTATCACACAATTAATAGTGCTGATTGTGAATTCATCTATCATGACCATAGTAAATACTACAAATGTACCCTTCATTCCAGCAAAATCACTGATTAAGGATGTTAATATTTTTCTATCTTATTTTTAATGCTTGGATTAGGGAGTTTCTTTAAAATTGGAGGGTATTGATTGATGTGCCTAGAGTATCAAGGTAGAGGCAAAGGATAGAATAAGGGGGAAGCAAGTGTTACTAATCATGAGGATCCCAATATAGTCAAATATTTTGATGAAATGCAGTCATTTGTTGTGGCGTGATGTTTATTAGACTCTAAAGGCCTTTAAGGTTCTCAATGTTTATATATTATGTTTTGGATATGTATCATGAGTCACACTTATATATATATATATATATATATATATTGTATTTTTTTAGACCAGTGAACAAATTAGTTCATGGGCTAGTTCTGATCCTAGTTCCAGTACTGATAACTTTTCTCATGATGATGAATCATGACATACATTTGTTATCTTTTTGATGTGATTTTGTATTGGAGTTTTAGGACTTAGGAATCAAGATATATATTAGAATTCAATATCAATGTGTGATGTATAACTTGATGGCATTTTATATATCAATTTTATTTTCATGTTGATGTGGCAAACTGGCAATGTGTTTGCTTGATGTTGTTGTTGGTTTAGATATTTTAAAAAATGAATATATTTTGTTTCTAGGTTTATCAATTTTTTCCAATATTGATGACAAGTTTTATTCCAAACCCTTGGTAGTATGTTCACTGACATAATAAATGTAGCATTGCTCATTAGGCCCTACATGAATGTTGGTTGGCTTTCTATCTAAGGACAATACAATATACTATATAGGGAGTGGTAAAGAAATCCTTTAATATCTATATTGCACCAAATTTGAGGGATGGAAAGAAATGGCAAGGGTTTGTGGGACAACTAGAGGAAACCCTTGAATTTCTGCATGGCAAAAGATAGTCCAACCAGGATACCAAAAGTAATATAAAATATAAAATTTAGAACAAAGATTCTGGAATGGACTATAAAATAACTCAATAAAAATAGCAATTCTTAAATAATAGCTCCAATAGACCTTGTCTCTGTGTAGATATTGAATCCTTGAATAGAAGAGAGTAGATATAAGGTATGAGAATTCTGGAATGGACTATAAAACAACTCAATAAAAATTGCAATTCTTAAATAATAGCTCCAATAGACCTTGTCTCTATGTAGATATTGAATCCTTGAATAGAAGTGAGTAGATATAAGGTATGAGAACCTAGCAAACATGTGATTCAAATTGTTGTTGTAATTATCTTAGTTTGAGAATAGGTCACAATTTGGATAGTAGACATCCCAAAACCATCAAGGGACATCTCTTATATATCCCTATTTTTAGTGGTGGGAATGTCCCTGGGACACTGTGGAAATCCACCACAAGATGGGGGGTGAAGCTCCCATTTCTTGAAGTCCTCAAGACAATGGCGACAGGGTAGCATAGGAAACACATGAGTACAAGTCCCTGTGCTACACTATTAATTCAGTGCGGCTGAACGCTAAGCCCACTCTTGAATGTATACTAAACCTGCCATCTAAAAATAGTACGTCCATATATTATTTAGTACAACTTCCATGTGTGCATCATGTAGCAATTATTTAAGGTATGGTACAACTCTATTTAATGAGTAAACTCTTCAAATGTTGCTAAAAACATGTTACAGGCATGTGCATTTTATTTTTTAACCAACACATACTCAAACATAAAATCCTAAATAAAGGTATTTTTAAATAAATTATAAAAAATGTAATGTGTTTCTTCAAAATAAATATAATGTCTTTTCATCAAAGATATGAAATTCACATATTTTTATTCTAGAAAGTCAGTGCAAGGGATATGCATTTCCTTGTCAGGTAAACTCATTCTGCTTACAATATAATGCGTAGTGAATGCAAACATGAATAGATGAGATACTTATAGCACTATATATAGTTCCTGGCTGCAAGCATAATCCCTAATGTAGTTGAACATGTGTTTCTTAGACAAAGAGTAAACAAACTCATAAAAAAGAAAATGACGTTTAAAAAAAAGATAGTTGTAGTTGACATATATCTATATTAACCATTCCTTCCAACATAGAATCATAGAATAATAGTAAACTAATTCCTAAATCCCCCTTTCATATTTTTATCTTTTGATCAAATGAAGAGAAGTGAAAATGCATTCTTTAAACGAAAAATTGGACAAATCATGATCAATTTCAAACCATTGAAAATATGTTCTATTATATAATACAACCTGAAACAACTACTCTGTAGTGACTATTAGCGATCTGCAAAGTCAATAAATAGGAGAGATATAAACAAATATTTTAGACAAGGTTATATGATTCATGGGTGTGCATCAAAGTTGCCAAAAGAACAAGTGCAAGTGCAACAACTATCCCAAATTTAGGATTAGGAGGTGTGGCTATATACATTTTCATAAGAATATGTTTTTATAAACTACCTTATTCCAAATTTAGGATTAGGAGGTGTGGCCATATACATTTTCATAAGAATATGTTTTTATAAATTACCTCATGCAAATATAGGAAGCTTCCAAAAAAATTGGAACAAATTAATGAAAATCTACATTTTGAACATATAGATTGAATGATGCTCCATTACAAAAAGACATAGGATTGGGAACATAAAGAAAATTCTTGGCATCCATTACATTATGTCGAGGAATAGTCATATGGTAGTATATCATCAATATTATTCAATTTTCTGGAGTTCTTTCTTATAGTTAGCATGGTAGCATGAACCTAATTATGAATACTTCTGGAATCAAAATGAACAAGATGAAAATATTACTAATTCCATATTCACTATTGACTGTGAAATACACCAACATTTAAGAAAAGAATGTAAAGTGTGAAACATATCCTCATAGTGTGCAGAAAAATGAGATAAGAATTGCAATTTTTTTTAACTAAACCTAACCACATTGTCCTATTGACAATAATATGTTCATGTCCAATCTCATAACTTTATTAATTCTCATTTTCAAATATTCATATAAAATAAAAATGTATACAATGAAAAAAAAAAATACCACAACAACTTCAATATGGCTACACAGGATACTTGACAAAAAATACCCAAGGTTGGGAACATGAAGAAAATGCTTGCCAGTCATTGCACCACATCAAGGAATAGTCATCTAGAAATATATCATCAATTACCACTAATTTTTCCACAGTTCTTTCTTCGAGTTAGCATGGTATAGATAATACTAATTATGAAGATTCCTGAAAACATAATGAACAAGCTGACAAACTCATGAATGCCCCTATTCATTGTTCACTGAAAAATATCCCAGCAATTAGGAAAGTACTTTAACATTCCTAAACCATAATTAATGGATATATCACATGAAATCTGAGAGTATAGGTTCTCAAAGATGAGCAAAGGAACCCTTTCATTTGGAATGAATTTTGCATGATCTATTTTTTAAATGTTTGACACACTTGAAAAATAAAAGAGTTTAGGTTCATAACACTTCTCCCACTCAACCAATATCACATTACATCTAGTCAAAGTAAGATAATGAACAACAACAAGTAACTTGTAAGGTTACTCCAATGCACTAGCAAATCAAACAAGGCTAACAACACTTACATTGTAATCTATAGGTTGAATAGTTAAACTTTTTTTATATTCAACAAAGGTAGTCATAGATTGTGAGCATCAAAATCTATTTTACAATGCCCTAAGTTCAGGAAAAACATAGAACAAGGGGAAAATATCAATTTTGTGCCCTCTCTGTGTTTCCAATTTGTTGCTGCTGCATCTACTTCCCCAAAATTTTTATATTTTAGGGCCCCTCCTTATTTTTTTGAAAGCTTACTTAGACTAGTTTTCCATCTCTTGGGAGTCCATCCTAAACACATAGTTTTTTTTCCCAAAGTTTGAACAAAGAAGTTTTAGCTAAGTTAAACTCACGATTTTTTGCCAACATATCGAAGCAACTTGACCAGTTTCTCGGACTTATCGAAGGAACTTAGTCAGTCTCTCCAGCATGGTCGGCTAGGACAAAAGAAGATTTTGGAAAAACTGTTTCAGGGTAACTCAACTAAATGCACCAACACTGTCGGGCATAACTCGCAAGTCACCTCTGAAACAGTCGGAGAGATCAATAAATGCTGCCAATGATTAAGTGTTGCCCAGTTTTTGAGGAGATTCAGGATTTTCACTGATACAGTTGTGGTTGATAAAATAAGCAGCGACAAAACCAATAAAAAGATTTCGGCGAGTTTCTGCCAACACGGTCGTGAGAAATCACAAATCACCATCAATAGTCTCAGAGGATTTTTAAACATACCGTAGACATACATCAGCGTTACTTTTTCCTTCACATTGAGTGATTGATTTTTCACGCTAAGTGGTGTTTCACCAACCTTCACATTATCACAACATAAACCCTGGATGAAGAACAATGATCACCTCGTAAACTCGATAAAGTACATAGGATACTGGGAATGTCACATAAAATCACTCGGTTTTATTTAATGAAACTAAAAGGATTACAAGGTTTTCTGAGTTTTGAGAGTCTATAAATTGAGCCTTTACAACATTGTGACATTTTCACCCATTTATTTTGTGCACCCTCACCTTTGAATAAGATTTGTGTCACGCCACCACCCCTCATCCCGACGATGGAGAGGACACAACCAACACACTATTGCTATCAAACGGGCAAACTAGCCCCCTGAACATAAAATGAAATGCATTGAACTAACAACATGCACAGATGCATAAGTCATTAACATACAATGGAAGGAAAACACATTCATTCAAGCATTCAAGCATTCAACATGTTCATGTTAATTCATAAGCAAATACAGTTGCAGAGATAAAATGCACAATAATACTTATCTTGCAAAGAATTTGGCTCGCAACTAGCTACGTCACTACAACGTTCCACCCAACCATAGGCCAGTGTGCTCATCAATCTCTTAGCTTCACTGCCACCCCTGAGCTGGGCATGATTCCACAAGGCAGTAGGGAAAAACAGGCTCACACATATCCAAAACCATACATTCACAGTCAAGCCAACACACCATTGGGTTTCATAGACTGTTAAGGAAACAAGCCAATAACATGGAGGGGTCCTTGGACTTACTCAGCCAAGCCCAAACTAGACATCAAACACATAGTCATCCAATTAACAGATGGTTCCTTAGACTTACCCAGCCAGGCCAACCTGCTAATCAAGCATATATAACCATCTAACAGATGGGTTCCTTAGTCTTACTCTGCCAAGACATCACAAGGATGCAACAAAACTTAGCCAAGCCAACACAGTTGGGTTTATCATGCTACAAAGGAGCTAGAAAGGCTAACTGCTAAGCTAGTGAGCTCAACCATAGAGCTATGGACACCTGCACTAGATCTATCCTGGCTTCTAAAACATCTACATACCCAACACAAGGAAGCATCCCCTTCTCTACTACATAGTCCCTCAGGCTATGCCTTCCCTTCTAGTGTTATTTAGGGTATGCAAAGAAGAAATCCAACCCCCTAGCTCTATATGTGATGTTCCTTCTCACATTAGGTTTATCAAGCTAGCCAGACCACATTTCCCCCTTCCCAAACCAGTTCAAACCAAAACAATAGAGGCATAAACATCAATTGCAAGGTTCTGGATTTGAAAGAAACATCACGGGGGCCAAATCTGAAGGTCCATTGAGTAAACAAATCACTGGGGACCCAAAATTGATTTCACCAAACGCTCAATAGCATCACGAGGGTGAAAATGTCTCAACAACCACTTAGACATTGGGGTCTCCTTCTCCAATCTACTACCCGCATGGCCATAAACAATCCTCCAGCCATGGGAGAATGGAAATGGATTGCAAAAATGTACAGGGGAAGATGGAGGATGGAGGACTGAGGAGAAAATCAACTGCATGCACCTGCTTGAATAAAAATCAGTTGCCTCAGTGCATGAGGAATTTGTGGCTACCTGCATGAGTGTCTGCGGTTCCTTCCTACACATGAGGATAGGGATTTAATCCCCTCCCCTTGGGCATGTGTGTGGTCAAGGCTGATGACCCTACCAAATTTGATGGCTGCCCATGCCTCCCAATCCCCAAGGTAGTAACTTCTTTTACCAACTTAGATGATTGGGCATAAAAGACAAAAAGGGTAGATGTCAACATTATGGATTTTCCCTTAGACATTTGGTTTTCCCCCCATTGGCTCAAGGGTTTGAATGTTTCCCCCTCCTTGTTCTTTGTGAAATCATGCCCCCATATCTTTAACGTTGCGGCACATATCTTGTTGTGGTACTTTTATTAATTTGAATTTTACATGATGTCTCAAACATATCGTGTCTGGCTAGCACATAAACCATCAACATTGATTTAAATTGCCGAAACATAAAATACTAAATCCATGGTGGGGCCTTTGCCTTGAGCTCCACACCATGATTTAATACAATATTTACATCATATGCAATTCAATACCATGGGGTCAAAACCAGGGTGTTACATTCCCCTCCCCCTTCAATAGCACTATCCTTAATTCTTCACAAAAATTTAACAAAATGCTACATTGGCATCGCCCTCAGTGCTCTGCAAAATTGAACAAAATGGATGTGCCAGTCGTATGGCATCCTCCAGCTCCCACGTAGCTTCTTCAGGACCGCAGTGCCTCCTCTGCACCTTTATATGTCTAATGGCACGATCTAGAACTCTTCCAAGTCCTTGCTTGTATGCATCAACACACACCACAGGAGCTTTTTCTGGTCTTGGGGAATCCTTCTCCTTAGCTTGGAACATTTTTGATGTCTTTGGTGACCAACAATACCTATGCTCAAGCCCCAAGAAATAAGTGAATTCCCATGTTAGTATTCATAAGATTTTCCAAAATCATAGATGAATCACATGCACATGTATATTGACATAAAATCAACAAAAGTTGCAAAGTGAGCCAAATACTCATCTGCATAAGTATCTTCTTTTGGTTCCACAGGTGTTCAACTGGGCTTTATACAACAATGGCACTCTCAACCCTACCCCACCCCACACTTGGGTGTGCATTAATGGGTAGCCAAATTTCTGCAAGCCTTGGATCACCTAAAAATACCTCTCAACCAAGGTCTAACAGCTCCGTTCTTGAGCCCAACACCTCTTCAGGTGCTTCAATAGCAGTTATGTTCAAGAAACTGCACCTCCTCTAGCTGCTTACCAAGCTCAGGTGCTTCCCTTCCAAAAACCACAATGAATTTTAATTCATATGTTATATTCATTCCTATAGGATGCAATCTATAAAAATATTTTCGAAATCATGGCGGAATCATATGCTCATGAATATTTACGGAAAATCAACAACAACAAAAGTTTGATAAGTAAACCAAATACTTATCTATATAACATCTCCCAACCGATATCTAGTTAACCCTGCTTCAGAGCCTAACACCTCCTTGGGTGCTCAATGGCAACTCTAGTTTACAGGCCTAGCACCTCTTCCAGTGCTCACCAACGCTTAGGCACTTTCTTTCCAGGCACCATAATAGATTAATTCACATGTTAGATTCATTTTTGCAGGATTTATTTCTTAACAAGATTTTCAAAATCTTAATTGAATCATTATGTACATGTGTAATTACAGAAAATCAACCAGGATTTGCCAAGTAATCCAATACTTATTTGTATAGCATCTCTCAATCAAGATCTGGTTAGCCCCGCTTTAGAGCCTAACACCTCCTTAGGTGCTTAATGACAGCTCTAGCTTAAGGGCCCAACACCTCCTCCAAGTGCTTACCAATGCTCAGGTGCTTCCTTTCCAGACATCATAATACCTAGGGGTTATTCTCTTCACGGAGCCCCCACTCTCATGACAGTCCCCTTACGGTGTGAATGTGTGTAAAAAGAAGTCTAACCGGATGTCTTACACCCTGATCATCCCCAATGATACATACCAGTGCCTAGCTGGTAGGGGGGAGAAGCTATGTACCCAAGTACATCCTTCCAGAGGAGCCATGTACTCCTTGTACATGTTTTCATCATCTCACCTGCGTTACATACAAGCATGCAGTTTATATGAGATGCCATCATAAAAATAATTGCAATCATAGGTTTTCAAACCTATTCCTAAGATATCCCTCCGAGAAGCTATGTACACCCAATACATCCTTCCGAGGAGCTATGTACACCCAATACATATTTTCATCATCTCACCTGCGTTACATACAAGCATGTAGTTTATATGAGATGTCATCATAAAAATAATTGCAATCATAGGTTTTCAAACCTATTCCAAATATATCCCTCCGAGAAGCTATGTACACCCTGTACATCCTTCCGAGGAGCCATGTACATCCAGTACATATTTTCATTATCCCACCTACATTACATACAAGCATGCAATTTATATGAGATGTCATCATAAAAATAATTGCAATCATAGGTTTCCAAACCTATTCCAAAGATATCCCTCTAAGAAGCTATGTAAACCCCGTACATCCTTCCGAGGAGCCATGTACATCCAGTACATATTTTCATCATCTCACCTGCGTTACATACAAGCATGCAATTTATATGAGATGTCATCATAAAATTTTAATCATAGATTCTCAAATTTTTTTATGCATTCATGATTTTCCAAATATCAAGCAATCAATAACATTGATAGTCAAAAATAAAAATATGAATTCACAATTCCGCTTCCTACAAAAAATCAGATTTTTGCAACCATGAGGTCATCCTCATATTGTTTTGCTTTTTTCAAGTGGGGAGTACTCATCCCTCACTTATGCATGCTGCCCAAAACCTGGACATCCACATACAACATGTCATCTTGACACAATTTTTAATCAGCCAAACAATCATAGTTAGCAACAGGAACCTTCAAACATCAAGCAATGCCAGACACGCATATCCATGGTTAGCAAGATTCAAAACCATCACAGGAGATCACAGTCTCCCATAATCAGCAGAAAACTTGCAATCTGAAGTTTCAAAATCTATTTTCAGTCATGAGACCCTTCTCATGGAACATGGAAACTTCCTGCCCTAGGTTTCATTGGGCATAACCATACTGCTCTGCTCAGGTCATTCTACCTGAGTCTTCAGGAAGTCCTTCTATGTATGCCCATACACACAAGGGACATTTCCTCATGGAAATACACGTTCACATGCAGGCTTCCTCATCCTATTCATAGACTCGACTTACCTGCAGAATATCCTTCAGTGAACCTCTTGCAATATCCTATAAGTCCCACAAAATATCTTACATATGTTAACTTTCTTGGAGAAATCCAACTCCTCATGGCCTCAAACTTTTCAGGGTCTCTAGGTATTCCTTTATCTGAGATATTGTGACCCAAATGATGAATTCTATATTTATAGAATTCACATTTGCTCAAACCTGCATACAACTTATGCTTCCTAAGCAATTTCAAAGTCAGCCTCAAATGTTCCACATGTTTTTCCTCATTCTTAGAATAAACAAGAATGCCATCAAGAAAAACAAGAACAAACATGTCCATACACTTACTGAAAACATTATTCATGAGGCACATGAATGTAGCTGGTGCATTTGTGAAACCAAATTATACCACTATAACATCATAAGATCCATACCTTGCTCTGAAGGTTGTCTTATGAACATCTTCATCCTTGATCCTTACCTACTGGTAGCTAGACCTTGTTCAACTATTTCTTTTCCAACAACTCTTGCAGCTGCATCCTCAGCTCTAGCATTTCTAGTGCACTCACCCTGTAGGGTGTCTTGGCCACTAATGCCTTACCTGGCATAAGCTCAAAGGTATAATTTATGTCCCTCTATGGAGGAGGCCCTGGATCTTTATCAGGAAAAACATCCCTGAATTCCTGCAACACATGACATCCCTCCAACCTAGGAGTATCATTCTCTGTTGCCTCCAAAACATGAGCTGCATACACTCTGCAACAATTCCCATATAACTTCTTCAGTTGTATTGCTGAAGACTGCCTTCTAGAGATCATTTTTTTTTGGAAATCCTTTCACAACCTTAGGTTGCTTCTTCATCCAAGAACTTCAAAGGTATTGTTGTAACAATCAAGCCTTCCTCTATGTGCTTTCAACCAATTCATCCCAATGCATATATCATAGGATCCAAGTGGCAGAACATTCAGATCTGCACAAATTTTAGGAAGGATCCCTGCTTCCTGACCCATAGTTTCAGCTTCACAACAGTCGGCAAAATTACCTTCTGATCGGGTTACCTTCCGACGTGTCGCAAAATTTTCCAAATTTGTCCAACATGTATCGACACCCTTCACCCTATTTCCTCCGATTGAGCCTGTTGCTGCATCGAAAAATCTCAAACTTCCTTCCGATCAGACCATCCACTGCATCGAAAAACTTTCTGATTGCTCCTGGCCAAGCCCTTTGCCATTGCAGAAAACTTTCCAAGTTTTCTTCACTGGATCCTTTCTGCCATTGCAGAAAAAGTTTTACCTTTCTTTCGACGTATCGGAAAAATTCTCAAGTTTCGCCCGATCGACAACCTTCCGCCGTAGCGGAAAATTTCTCAAGTTTCACCCGATCAACAAACTGGCCATCCTGCCGTCGTTGCAGAAAGAATATCACTGTTCTTCTGATCTTGCTTAGCCAATACATCGAAATTTTTTTCCAAATTCTACCGATTTCAACACTTACGAAAATTTTCAAAATTTTTCCTTTCTCCTCTTTGTCGATGAAATTTTCAACTTCTACCCGACATGCGTTGGGTCAATTCTTCTTCTCCCGCTGATATGCATCGGATGCATATTTATTTTCCTTTTTCTATCGATATGTAGTGGCTCAGCTCTGGCTAACTGAGTCGATGGAACTTTTTCGATTTCCTCGTCGGCGAAAGTTTCCACTTTTTGCCCGAGGCGTATCGGCGAAAATTCCACTTCCACCAAACTCGTCGCGTCGGCTCAGATATTGATTTCTCTATGACACATTTCGGTTCATCTTAACCCAACATAACTGACACATCAGAAAAAATTCACCCAGTTTTCGGTCGACATGTAAATTTTTCTTCGAAGACTTAGAAAACATTTCTAAATATTTTTCTTTCTCTACCTTCTTGTCGACTCCATTCCTCTTTTCTTGTTGACACTATCGGCTCGACCCCATCGAATCCCCTTTCGACTTTCTCGCCGACACTCTCGGCGCCGTTTTGATAACTTTCCTGACATGCATTGGTTGCGATCCCTATCGGCTCCCTCTAGCCAACTCAATCGACGTAGCTCAACTTCATCCAGCATATCCGACGTATCGATTCATCGACTCCCTTCCGGATTTATTGCTAATGCTACTGGCGCAAACCTTCCAACTTCCCCGACGCGCTTCGACCGCGATTCATGTAGGCTCTCCTTCAGCCAATGCAGCCGACGTATCGGCTCTACTCCAGCTTTCTTAGCCGACAGTGAAAATTCTTAGCACTTAGAAAAATTCAGAATTTTTCTTCTTACTAAACACAGAGGCTGATTCTGTCTCTGCCAGTTGTTCAACTTGGCCCATTGAGGCCCTGTTGCCACCTTTCACACACCTGGATCATGTGGCATAAATCTTCAATCCACTTGGTATGTCCTTGGGGGCAAGTCTCGAGTCAAGGCTGTCACCTTGTTCTTGACTCCTCCGTTTAGGCTCAACTCCTAACAAAGCCAAGGGGGGTAGACCCTATTTAGTTACTAATGCAAAATTATTTAGTATGGCGATGTTAAACTGAATGAGTTACTTAGGAGTTTGAAATTTAACCATAAACAACCATAGATGACAAGATACAAAATGAGCGCACGAAAGCACAATGCTGAGACACAATATATATGTATAGCAAGAAAATAACCAGTGCCTTAAAATGGAGTCAAAAGATAATCAATGTACTTGCATGTGCTTGGAGTGAATGTTTGCGATTGCCTCTTGGTATGTTTTAAGTTATTGTGAAATATGAGTTGATTAAAATTAGGCAAAGGGGGGGGACTCCAGATATACCCGAGAGTACTTGGAGTATGTCCAAAACTAAACCGTCATGGCTACCCACAAGGAATATGTGGGCTGAATGGAGTCTCTAAGGCTATTGTTCATAATGCACCCATTAGGGTGTGACATAGATCGGTGCCCCGAGGTCACTTTTCAGGAGTTCCCACTTCCTTTGGTTATTTTGCCACCGTAATGGTTTGATCTAGGTGTTGGATTTTCACCTGATTGTTTGTCAATTTGGGAGAGTGAACCCTAATTATTCTAGTCACTCAAGTGTTTTTGATACAACTTGACTGATCGGACGAACCGCAGCCAAGTGAAGAGCATATACACCGGAGTCTTGTTAATTTTAGTAAATTTTGAGATGGGTGTTCTTGTTAAAAAGAAAACCCTCCAGGAACCTCTTTCGATCCAAGTGGATCTCAATCGAGGAATCAAGGAGGGGTTAATTTTATTAAAACTAAAGAAACAGTTGATGAAAAGGAAAACAAAGATACACAATGCCGGTTTTCTAATTTGTTCTACCACGCATCTCTTTCCCCTTTCAGGTCAATCGGGAAGTCGCGGGGTAAGTATTAAATTACTTTGAAACCTTAGATATGGAATATGTAATTGATAATAAATCAAAGTATACTACCCTGCAGATTAGAACTACGCTAGATTGCAAACAAAAAGGAACGAAAAGCAAAAAGACACGGATGCAAATCCCCCCAGGGGGGATGGTGAATAGGCTTGAAAGAGCCTATTCAAAAGGACCTTTTATTTTTATTAGCAGTGATTTACAATATCAGCAAATTGAAATTGATGCACTTTGGTCCTTGTTATCTGGGATCCAAAGGCTTACAACAAGCTTGTAACAAGCTAGAATTAAAACACAGTGGTGGTGGAAGCTTCTGGGAAGCCCTGGTTCGTCCAAGAGTTGGAAATTGGGTAGAGTCTCCTTCTCTTTTTTGTTAGACCTGCTTAAAATCAAGCTACAAATTTTCTTTAAAATGCTTGCAAAAAAGAGGGGAATTTCAGCTAGATCTCTTGAAATATAACTTTATATGCAAAACGGAACTGAGATCTAAACTTAAGAAAGGATATTACTAGCTAGATCTATGTGTAATTTTCTTAATGAGACAGATCTAAGCAATAATATTCCTTAATAGTAACCAGTTTGAAGAAAATTTAATATTTTGAAGGAGGAAAAGGAGAAGAGAAGTGCTTGTTGCTGAAGCAGATCTACAAAAGAAACTTGTTAGTGAAGCACCGAGGGGCACAATCTTCGCAATCTATGTTGGAAAACTAGTGGAATCAAACCTGAAACACAACTCTTCCAATCATGGAAACCTGTAAGCTACACAACAAATCCTGCAAACAAAACCATTAAATCTGAAGATACATATGAGAAGTAGATGATACAGCATGCAAATAATCTTATTTAGGATACAGATATTAACTCATTCAAACATATGTAGAAAAATAGAATTAAGTAAGCTTACTTACAATGATCTATCCCTATGATTCCAATAAGCATTCAGGCAGACAACAGTTAAGTGCAAAAAATTGAAAAAATAGCAGTTTCACCTCAAATGCAGCATGATAATGATGATCCACACATGAAAGGTACTCCAAAATTGAGCCTCCAAAGCTTCTCTTTATTTCAACAAATGATAATCAATACAAAATTACAATAGCAAGCCCTTCAATACAACTCTAACTAGCTTGTAAGAGGAGGCTTATTCTTGGATATATACAAAAACTAGGAGATCCAGCCTAGGGGGGGTGCAAATCCCAAGGAGATAGACCAAATCAGCTGATGGAGAGTCAATCAATGCAGATCTGAGGCTGAACTGAGCCTACTTGTCAACCGAGGGGCTGATTGAGATGACACATCAACCCATAAACTGACACATCAGTCCACAGAGCATCCATGAGAGTCCACACGTGTGGAGGAGAGAGAGAGGGTGCAATTCCCCATAAAATTTGCTAAAGATCAACTATAGATCTGATTTGATCACCTCCTTCAGTGAAGGATTTGTTAGATACAGTAAATCTGGTTTAGATTTGACTGATTTCAATCAAATCGACTGAGAATCCACTAATCTATGATTTTGGATTTGCTCCATTATTCATCAATTTATTAATTAAAATAATCAATAAATGATTTTTTGGGGCTTTCTGACCTGAGTGATGGAAAATCACTCAAAACTAGGAAATAGTGGGTCCATGGGTTTACATGGTGCTCTTAGCTTGAAAATGAGCACCTACATGACTAAAATTGATTATTTGGCCCACTTTTATTACAAAATCAAAATTTCCAATTAAACTATTAAAAAATAGCCTAAGTTTTGGAAAAATTAAATTTTAATAAAAAACACTGAAAAACTAAAAATTTGAAAAATTGAAAAAACCTAAGGGGACTTAGACATGTTCATATGACTCGACCATGATGTCTATCATGTTTATACATTGACACATAGACTCTAATAACCTCAATAGACCTAAATGCCAAGCCGACCACCCCAACTTTGGAGGTATGGAGTGAAACCTCAGAAATTATCAGTCGTTTATTTAACAACCAACAATAACCAAGGGAAAAAACACCCTGGGCTGATCAGAATGAAAAATAAAGTCTAAGAGACCGAGTCTTTTACAGACACTATCATGCTAGAACATTTATTACAATTCCCCCATGGGGTATGAACATGTGATATAGTACAACAAGCACTTCCCAGAAGTACTTCCAAAGGTCTTCTGAAGTCCGAACAAGTTATCCTTGTCCGGTTCAACAGGCTCACTTGATAAAAAACCACTAAGTACAACTTAGGTGGTAATAGGCCCAATGCTACAACTATCGCTCTAATACCACACTGCCACGTCCCCGCCCCTCATCCTGACAATGGAGAGGACGCGACCAACACACTGTTGCTATCAAACGGGAAAACTAGCCCCACGAACATAAAATGAAATGCATTGAACTAACAACATGCACAGATGCATAAATCATTAACATGCAATGGAAGCAAAACACATTCATTCAAGCATTCAACATGTTCATGTTAATTCATAAGCAAATACAGCTATAGAGATAAAATGCACAAGAATACTTATCTTGCAAAGAAGCTAGCCCACAACTAGCTACGTTGTTGCAATATTCCACCCAACCATAGGTCAGTGTGATCATCAATCTCTCAGCATCACTGCCACCCCCGAGCTCGGCATGATTCCACAAGGCACTAGGGAACAACAGGCTCACACATATCCAAAACCATGCATTCATAGTCAAGCCAACACCCTGTTGGGTTTCACATACTGTTAAAGAAACAAGCCAATAACATGGATTGGTCCTTGGACTTACTCAGCCAAGCCCAAACCAGATATCAAACACACATTCATCAAATTAACAGATGGTTCCTTGGACTTACCCATCTAAGCCAACCTGCTAATCAAGCATAGACAACCATCTAACAGATGGGTTCCTTGGACTTACTCTGCCAAGCCATCACAAGGATGCAACAAAACTCAACCAAGCCAACATAGTTAGGTTTATCAGGCTACAAAGGAGCTGGAAAGGCTAACTACTAAGCTAGTGAGCTCAACCACAGAGCTATGGACACCTGCACCAAATCTAGCCTGGCTTCTAAAACATCTACATACCCAACACAAGGAAGCATCCCCTTCTCTGCTACATAGTTTCTCAGACTATGCCTTCCCTTCCAGTGCTTTTCAGGGTATGCAAAGAAGAAATCCAACCCCCTAGCTTTGTCTGTGAGGTTCCTTCTCACACTAGGTTTATCAAGCTAGTCAGACCACATTTCCCCCTTCCCAAACCAGTTCAAACCAAAACAACAGAGGCATAAACAAAAATTTCAAGGTTATGGGTTTGAAGGAAACATCACGGGGGCTAAATCCAAAGGTCCATTGGGTAAACAAAGCCCTGGGGACCCAAAATCGATTTCAGCAAACGCTCAATACCGTCACGAGGGTGAAAACGGCTCAACAACCACTCAGAGATCGGGGTCTCTTCTCCAATATACTGCTCGCGTGGCCATAAACAATCCTCCCGCCATGGGAGAATGGAAATGGATTGCAAAAATGTGCAGGGGAAGACGGAGGATGGAAGATTGAGGAGAAAATCAGTTGCATGAGCCTGCGTGAATAAAAATCAGTTGCCTCAGTGCATGAGGAATTTGTGGCTACCTGCATGAGTGTCTGTAGTTCCTTCCTCCACGTGAGGATAGGGAGTGAATCCCCTCCCCTTGGGCATGTGTGTAGTCAATGCTGACAACCTTGCCAGATTTGACGGCTGCCCATGCTTCCCAATCCCCAAGGAAATAACTTCTTTTACCAACTGGGCATAAAAGAAAAAAAGGGTAGATGTCAACATTATGGGTTTTCCCTTAGACATTTGGCTTTCCCCCCATTGGCTCAAGGGTTTGAATGTCTCCCCCTCCCTATTCCTTGTGAAATCATGCCCCCATCTCTTTAACGTTGTGGCGCATAGCTAGTTGTGGTACTTTTATTAATTTGCATTTTACATGATGTCTCAAACATATCGTGCCTAGCTAGCACATAAACCATCGGCATTGATTTAAATTACAGAAACATAAAACACTAAATCCATGGTGGGGCCTTTGCCTTGAGCTCCACACCATAATTTAATACAATATTTACATCATATGCAATTCAATACCATGGGGTCAAAACCGGGGTGTTACATTTTGTGATTAAAAAAGAATTGTTTGCCTCGACATTTTGAAGTTAATAAATAAAGCTTGTGAACTCCATTCGACTTGCATAAAAAATATCAACAAAAATTAACAAACTTGCGACTAGAGATGCATAACAGAACAAATAATAAGATGCTCACCTACAACATTTGTTTGATAAATTACTGTTGTTTTAAAATGAGGAAGAATAATTGGAGGAGCTACCTCTAGACGTTTGATATAGGGTGATAACAGGCTCATAACTCACACAGTAGCATATGAATGTGTACCGATAGGTTTTCTTTTGAACTTTGTAATTGCACATCGTTCTATTACATCACAAATGATCCATCGACTTTGAATGGAACACTGCTCTCCATCTTACACAACTGCACTTTGAATGACTAGCAATGGATGGGTAACTATGGTTTTCTTTAGGAATAATGATGCATACATATAGAATCTTTTTTTTTCATTATAGGATACATCAATACAATAATGCATGTTTATTTCTTTGAATTTTTTAAACAATTGAGGTATCACTAAGACTCTTCTTGCTATGCTCATGTCACAGGTTTTATTCTCACCAAGCAATATTACCTTTCAAAGTGCAAATATTGAAACTTGCCAAAGCAGTCACACATCCTGAGACCGGAAGGATATGGATAATTTCTCTGACACTGTCAGAATAAACTCAGAAATCCTCATCAATATCATTAGAAGCTACTCAGGAAACCACATCGAAACGATCAGAGGTTTTTGGCTAGAGAAGACTTAGTATTGTCCGCCAAAATGTTTGTGGATTGAAAGAGAAGGGCGATTCTTAAATCCCGCCGAAATGGTCACATGCCAGAAAATCAAAAGGAACTGGTGAGATTTCACCGAAAGCATCGGTGTATTTTTCACCAAGCCAATGGCACACATGGAGACGTAGTTGTCAATACATGAATTGGCCTTCCAAGTACTGGAGCCAATGAAATACAAAGCCATTGTTGAGGAGGCTAGCGCGTGGGAAACATTTGTCTCCAGCACGGCAGGGACCACCTAAATTTTGTCTCTTATAGAACCATTTGTATTTTCCCATGTAAAGCTCTAAAAGACAAATTTTGGGAATTTCTAGAGTTAGGGTAAACGAAGGGTCATTAGATGACGAATCTGATTGTAATATAAATAGAGGTAGGAAGAGAATAGAAAGGAATTTTTGCTAGCACAAAGAAGTGTTGGACTATTTGTAAGAGAACTAATTTTCTGCTAATAAAGAAGGACTTGTTTTTGTTGGGAAATGTTGCACAATAATTTTCTTGGAATGTTTGGAAGTCGTAATGCGGAATTACTTCTTCCGGTTTCCATGCAACTGTGAGATTGTTCTAACTATTTTGAATTAATTCTTTGGTGATGAATGATTTTACTTTCCATATAAATGTCTGTGTATGAAATGAGCAATGAATATTTTATTATGTCAGAGCTACCTTTGATATTATTTCTGTTGTAAATATGCATATGAAATTGAAACAACTATCTATGAGATTAATATGAATAGTTACAGTATATTACTCTAACTTTAAATTTGCTCCTTGTGGGGATAGGATAATTTAGAATAGGATAGATTAGCTTAGCCTTAGATTTAGAAGAATAAATGAGAAGGCATGAACGGTAAGACGAGAGGTAAGAACTTGCATATCACTTGTGAGGTTTCTTCTTATCAATTATATGCATTTAGGCACTTGTATCTCATCTTTAAAGAGAAAATTACATAAACGGTGGACTAGGCCGTAATCAGTAAAGATTTAAACAACTTAATCTATAGTAGCCAGACAGTAAACCGGGAGGATTCCCCACACCAAATGGTGTATGATCTGTAATGTCCTCGACCCTCCGACCGGTGAAGAGGACGCTACCATGGCATTAACCATCCGGGATACCAGCCCCATGAACATGTGAATTCATAAAAATGCTGAAACAGAATGCATTGAAGTAGAACATACACAGATGAAATTATTTATCATACACAGCGGAAGCAAACATATGTTCCTACAATCATTCTACATGTTCATCACATTCATTAACAGAAAATATGATTGCGGAAGTAAAATAGACAAGGTTACTTATCTTATGAAGAACTCGTCCGCAACCAGCTATGTCGCTGCAATGTTCCACCCAACCATAGGCCAGCGTGCTCTTTAATCTCTCAGCAACGCTGCCACCCCCGAGCTGGGCATGATTCTCCAAGGAATAAGGAACAAGCAGGCTTACACATAGCCAGGGATACACACAAAACACAGCCAAGCCAACACAGTTGGGTTTATCAGGCCATCAACAAGACAACCAAGCCAACATGGTGAGGTTTATCAGGCCATCAAGGAGTTAGGAAAGGCTAAATGCTAAGTTGGTGAGCTCATTACAGAGCTAGGAACACCTACACCAGAACTAGCCTGACTTCTAAGACACCCACACACACCCAACACAAGGAATCAGTCCCTTCTTTGCTACACAGTCCCTCAGGGCCTGCATTCCCTTCCAGTGCTATTCAGGGGTTGTGGAGAAGAAATCCAGCCCTCTAGCTCTATCTGCATGGTTTCCAAACACACTAGGTTTATCAAGCAACCCAAGCCCCCATCCTTGCTCCCAACACATTCCAAAGACCAACCATTATACGGATGCACTTAATCAACAATTACAGCTTAACGGGGGAAAACGACTCCAAACAGTCCGTGGCAGCCCCAAAGTGTAACAGCATACACAACCAACAAACATAGGGAACATCAGCCCGTTCTGCATAATTGAAGCCACTGGGGAAAACTTACGCAACCCATACTGGGGAAAGAAAATGCAGTCTCCCAACCTGTGCGTGAGGGAAACTTGCACCAGACCCCAAATGTAAAGAAGACCACAACAATCACAACGTAAGGGCGACCACAATAATCACAAAGTAAGGGAGAGCACAACAACACAATGAATATTGAGGAGAATGGAGGCAACCATAACTCATGGGAAGCACAACGGTCCCAATCTCAACATAGAAATGATAGAACATTACACGGCCATACCAGTCTATAAGGAGATCATACAGCCGAAAATGTGAATGGCCCTTCACAGGAAAATCGTGGATGAAATAGCACAGCTCCCAGCTCGCTGTGTGAGTCAAAACCAGGAAAAATCCGGTGCGTGAGAATAATGAACAGACAATGGTCCCTGCATGAGGATGAACAGCTCCGCCTATGCGCGTGGATGAACAAACAACGATGAGAATGCGTAGTAGTCATTCCTCTGCCCAACATGAGGTTCAATCCGCTGGTGGAGTTTGCATGTGGGCAAAGACTGACAGTCCTGCCACACTCCACTCCTAGCCACAACTTCCCCAACTACCAGCAGTAGTTTTTAATGGTAGTGGTTGGATAAAACAAGGGAAGGTGACACATGGATTTTCCCCCCCATTGGCCAAGGTTTGACATTCCCCACCCTTATCCTTGTGAAAATCATGCCCCTTCTCAATTTAGTTTCCGCGAACATAGCTGGTCGGGTTATTTAATTAAAGATGCATATTTACATGATGACAAAACTCAATATGTATGATGCATGCCCCGATATACCATCGGTGACAATTTAAATCCGAAACATGGCATAACCAATCAATGGTGGGGCCTTGGCCTTGAGCTCCGCACCATGATCATTTATAATATATACATCATATACATCTAATGCAACAGGGTCAAAACCAGGTGTTACATTCCCCTCCCCCTTCAATAGCATTGTCCTCGGTGCTTTACAAAATTTGAACAAAATGCTACACTGGTATCGCCTTAGTGTTTCGCAGAATTGAACAAAAATGGATGTGCCAATCACATGGCATCCTCCAGCTCCCATGTAGCCTCCTCAGGTCCTTAGTGCTCCCATTGTACCTTTACCTGCCCTATGGCCCGGTTCCGGAGCATTGTGACCTTCCTGTCGAGGATGTGCATTGGCTCGATTCGAAAATCTCCCTCAGGTTCAACCTGAATCACATCCCAATTTATCACATGGTTAGGATCACGTACATATCTCTTAAGCAAAGAAACATGAAAAACATTATGAGCCCTAGTGCCAGTAGGCAATGCAAGTCTATATGCAACTGGCCCTATTCTTTCAAGCACTTCAAACGGCCCACAGTATCTAGGTGACATCTTGGCACAACTTCCAAGCTTCAAGGAACTCTTCCTTGCTCTCACTCGGAGGTAAACATGATCCCCAATACTGAACTCCCTGTTCACCCTATGCTTATCTGCATAGATTTTCTGTCTGTCCTGTGCTGCTTTCAGATTCTGCCTGATCTTTATAACCTCTTTCTCCATTTCCTTGAGTAATTTCGGTCCAAGCACAACTCTGTTCACTGGATTATCCCAAGTCACGGGTGTCCTACACCTTCTTCCATACAAAGCTTCATATGGACTCATCCCCAAGGATGCATGCTGTCCATTGTTATAAGAAAAATTGACCAAGTGCAAGTAATCTTCCCACTTGGTTGGTTTGTCCATTACATACATGCAAAGCATATCTTCAAGCACCTGATTAACTCTCTCTGTCTGACCATCTGTTTGAGGATGGTATGCAGTGCTGAATTTTAGCTTTGTACCCAAATCTGCAAACAACCCCTTCCAAAAGTTGGAAGTGAACTTGACATCCCTGTCAGAGACTATTGCCTTCGGTAATCCATGCAATCGAAAAATCTCCTTCATGAAGATATTTGCAATATCATCCGTCTTATGCGTAGACTTCACTGGTATAAAATGCGCTGCCTTAGTCAACTTGTCTACCACAACCATGATGGAATCATGTTGCCTCCAAGTCATTGGCAATCCTGTAATAAAATCCATGGAAATAACTTCCCATTTCCATTCCGGAACTGGCAAAGGCTGCAACAAACCTGCAGGGTGTTGATGCTCAACCTTTACATGTTGACATTTCATACACCTCGAAATGTACTCAGCCATATCCCTTTTCATTCCTGGCCAAAAGTACTGCTTTCTAGCTGTAGCAATTGTCTTATGATATCCTGGGTGACCAGAATACGGAGCTTGATGGATTTCATCCATAACAACTCTCCTCAAAACTGCTACATTTGGAATATAAATTCTATCTTTATAAGTGAGAAGTCCATCTTCTTCCAATTTATATCCCTCATACCTCTTCTCAAGACTTTGCTGCTGCAATTTGTCTTTTACCTGCTCATACAATTAATCTCCAGCAGCATGATTAACAATCTGCTGCCTCAAATCTGATTGGCAAATACTAAGAGATGCCACATGCATTTCTTGCATCTTCCTGCTGAGTGCATCAGCTACCTTGTTTTCTTTTCCTTTTATGTGCTTGATTTCGAAATCAAACTCACATAAAAATTCCAGCCATCTTGCTTGCCTAGCATTCAGAGTAGGATGATCAAACAAATACTTCAGTCCACAATGGTCTGTTCTGAGCTCAAATCTCCTACCCATCAAGTAATGCCTCCACATCTTGAGGGAATGTACTATGGCTGCAAGCTCTAGATCATGAGTGGCATAGTTCTTCTCATGGTCCTTTAGCTTTCTTGACTCATAACATATCACGTGGTTGTCCTGCATAAGGACTCCTCCAAGCCCTTGTCCACATGCATCGGTACACACCACAAAATATTTCTCTGGATCTACAACCTTCAATACGGGTGCATTGGTGAGAAGATTCTTCAACCTCTGGAAACTTTCTTCACACCTCGATGTCCATTCAAACTTCATCCCCTTCTTTTGAAAAGAAGTGATGGCATGTGCAAATTTGGAGAATCCCTCAATGAACCTCTGGTAGTATCCTGCAAGTCCCATAAAAGATCTCACATCTGTCACTTTTCTTGGAGTAGGCCAATTCATAATGGATTCAATCTTTTCAGGGTCCATAGATATACCCTCTTCTAAGATAATGTGACCCAAATACTGAATTCTATCTCGGTAGAAGTCACACTTGCTCAGTTTTGCATACAACTGATGCTCCCTGAGCAATTGAAATGTCAATCTCAAATGCTCTTCATGATCTTTCTCATTCTTAGAATAAACAAGAATGTCATCAAGGAAAACAAGAACAAACTTATCCAAATACCCGCTGAAGACACTATTCATAAGGCACATAAATGTAGCTGGTGCATTTGTGAGACCAAATGGTACCACTACAAACTCATAATGCCCATACCTTGTCCTGAAGATTGTCTTATGAATGTCTTCATCCTTGATTCTCACCTGATGGTAACCAGACCTCAAGTCAATCTTAGAAAATACCTTTGCTCCTCTCATTTGATCAAAGAGGTCATCAATCCTAGGCAAAGGATATTTATTCTTCACAGTAACCTTGTTCAACTGTCTGTAATCGATACATAACTTGAGTGTACCATCTTTCTTATTTACAAATAGAATTGGTGCTCCCCAAGGGGACACACTCAGCCGGATATACTTCTTTTCCAACAACTCTTGCAGTTGCATCTTCAATTCTAGCATTTATGGTGTACTCATCATGTAGGGTGCCTTGGACACTGATACTGCTCCTAGCACAAGTTCAATAGTGAAGTCAATGTCCCTCTTTGGAGGAAGCCCTGGAATCTCATCAGGAAACACATCCCTGAATTCTTGTAACACCTGATAGTCCTCCAACCTTGGAGTTTCATCTCCTGATGTCTCCAAAATATGAGCTGCATACAACTGGAAACCCTTCCTATAGAATTTCTTTAACTGCATTGCTGAAACCTGCCGTACTGAAATCACCTTTGGAATACCTTTCACAACTACTAGGTTCTCTTCTTCATTCATGCATTCGAAAGTCTTATTGTAGCAGTCAAGATTCACCCTGTGAGATTCTAACCAGTCCATTCCAATGAGAACATCATAGGAACCAAGCGGTAGAACATTCAGATCTACACAAGTGACCAATCCATTCATGACCAATGGACATTTATCTACCACTTCACTGACCTTTCTCTTAGTTCCAGTGGCTAGTTGAACTAACCAAGACTTCCTATGATTTACTTTATTAAAAGCACAAATCTCCACTACTCTAGGAGTAATGTAACTGTGAGTAGAACCAGGGTCAATCAAAATAGAAACAGATTGTTCAACAATCTTACCTGCTACTTCAACCACAGTTGACTAGTGATCTGCCTGGCGATCCTCTAGTGCTACATAAATCCTAGGAACTGCCCTTACTACTTGACCCACTATTTCTGCTTCTTGAATGTTATAAGCCGTCCTTGCACTCTCATTCTCGAGTGGACAATTCCTGCGCATGTGGGGTCCTCCACATTTCCAACATTGAAGTGGTCCTCTATTCTGCTGTGGGTCCTTAGGCTTTTCTCCTGTCATTCCAACTGGTTTACCCGCCGCTTGAGGTGGCTGCTTCTGTTGATTCCTGAAGCTAGAAGGTTTGAAACCTTTCTTTCTTTGGTCAAACTTCTCATTCTTCTTGTCCTTCCATGCCTTATGGTAATCAGGTTTACCTTTGCTTTGCTCATAGCAATACTTAGCCTTCCTTATTGCTTCTTCAAGATTTTTGGGTTCATAAAACTCGATTCTATCTTTGTAAGACTGAGGTAATCCACTCAGAAAACGTTGGACCTTCACTTTTTCATCTCTGATGTACCAGAATTACCTCAACAGCTCCAAAAACTTATTTGCATATTCTTCCATGGTCTGTTGTCCCAATCTCAGCTCATGGAATTCCTTAATCTTGTCATCATAATACCTGTCAGAGAGGTATTTCTGCTTGAAATACTTCTTGAATTGTTTCCACTTAAGTTTCCTTTCATTGATCCTCTTTACTTGCTTGAAGTGTTCCCACCAAATGGATGCTCTTCCATTCAGATTGAATATAGCAACTCGTGCCTTCATGTTTCCTGAATAATCATGCACTTGAAAGTACTTCTTTATCCCAAGAAGCCAAGCTTCAGCCTCTTGTCCAGTCTTTACCTCACCATCAAATGTAGGAGGTTTAGCTTTCTTAAATTCATCCCGAGAGCGATCCCTATGGTGTCTCTTTCTTTTCCTTTTATGAGAAGAAGAACTTGAATCCCCGTTGGATTCTTCAGAATCAGATGATCCACTAGAAGTCCTTCTCCTTCTCCTAGTATTTCTCTTACTTCCTTCTGGTCTTGCTGTACCTCGTCCAGAGTCTATCTTTCTTTGCAAGTCTGTTAAACTCTGCAACATGGCAGCATTCAACTGATGCTGCTCTTCCTGGGCCTTGATCAAGCTTCTCATGGTGGCTGCAACATCTGACGGTGTCTCTTGGAATCTCCTTCCATTAGACTCTGTGTCATCATTTTCGTTACGGACATTTTCTCCTATGGAATCTCGGGACGCCCGTAAGAATCTCGAGCATCATATCCGTCATGGGTTCTCATAAATGAACGGAAACTTAATTATCAAACTACACCACCTGGAATACTACTCATGAAGGTGACTATGATTCTGCAAACGTGTTAGTAACACAACTGTTAGATGCATACATTGATATAATTCAAAATTTACTTACCTTCTCCTAGAAAATTATAACATTACAAGTTTTCCCAAAACATAGAATTTTCTTCATCAAAGAACGTCTATCTGAGGGGAACGATGGGGGTCAAGGGGGCTTTCCCCCTTGTGGCTTTGTAGGGCGGGTCGAGGGCAGCGCCCTCATTTTTTTTGTTTGTAAATCATTGGTTTTTGCGCAATTTGGCACATAAGATCGCTGCCACTTTCTCCTTTTCAGCCCTAAAAATCCACTGAAAAACCGCTGAAAATTCCCCTGAAAAATAGTCGAAATCTGCTGGGAAATCCCACTTGAAAAACTCAAAATTTTCTTGTACAGGATCGGGTCTCATCCCAACTAACAATCCGACATTTTGGCAGTCCAAACAACTAACTTCCTCCGCTATTCATCAGCGGTCGGGTGCACTGTTCATCGGGAGGATGGTTCACTAAATAGCTGCAACGGTGGGTAGTGATCCCACTGCAAGTTCTGCAGGCCATAACTCATCGGCTGTTGGAAGCTCTATCCACTAACCATCGCCGATGGATGACGACTCCAGGAATTAGAAAATTTTTTGAAAATCCCCCCCCGTGCTTAGCCTTCCTCTTGCCGCTTGATCCTCTTTTCGTCGGTGAAATAGTTCCATCAGTAGCTGCAATGGCGGCCCACCATCTTCGCTCTTCTCCCGATCAGTGGCCCATTCTCCTGTGGCATAACTTGATCGGTATCGACAGTCTCTTCTCGTCGGAAGACTAGTGCTCTAGGCTTCTGAAACAACAGCACACAAAACACTATCTTCTTCCGATAGTCAACTATTTAGGGCCTTAGAAATTTTTTTAAACTTTCTTTATGACGTCGGCAGTTGGAGGCCTTACCCGTCGGACCAGTAGTTGTCTAGCCATCCACAACGGCGGGCGCTCGATCAATTTTTTTTTTTTTTTTAATTTCCGTCGACGGACGTCGAACACTTAGAAAATTTCTGCAATTTTCCTTCCAAATGTCCTCCGTCAGGTGTGCTTCTGTGTAGCTCTCTGCTGCATCGGAAGTCCTTCCCACTAGGTGTTCCGATGAATCGACAGTTCAAACACTTAGACAAATTGTGGAAGTTTTCTGTCATCAACTTCTGACCTTTGCTGGGTAGAAAGAAATCATGCTTCTGTCACTACATCTTCATGGTCCATTCAAGCCCATGCTGCAACATGAGCTCTGATACCACAGTGTAACATCTCCGACCCTTTGACTGGCGAAGAGGACACTACCATGGCGTTAACCATCCGAGCTACCAGCCCCATGAACATGTGAATTCATAAAAATGCTAAAACAGAATGCATTGAAGTAGAACATACATGGATGCAATTATTTATCATACACAGCGGAAGCAAACATATGTTCCTACAAGCATTCTACATGTTCATCACATTCATTAACAGAAAATATGATCGTGGAAGTAAAATAGACAAGGTTACTTATCTTATGAAGAACTCGTCCGCAACCAGCTACGTCGCTGCAACGTTCCACCCAACCATAGGCCAACGTGCTCCTTAATCTCTCAGCAACGCTGCCACCCCCGAGCTGGGCATGATTCTCCAAGGAATAAGGAACAAGTAGGCTTACACATAGCCAGGGATACACACAAAACACATCCAAGCCAACACAGTTGGGTTTATCAGGCCATCAACAAGACAACCAAGCCAACATGGTGAGGTTTATCAGGCCATCAAGGAGTTAGGAAAGGCTAAATGCTAAGCTGGTGAGCTCATTACAGAGCTAGGAACACCTACACCAGAACTAGCCTGACTTCTAAGACACCCACACACACCTAGCACAAGGAATCGGTCCCTTCTCTGCTACACAGTCCCTCAAGCCCTGCATTCCCTTCCAGTGCTATTCAGGGGTTGTGGAGAAGAATGCCAGCCCTCTAGCTCTGTCTATGTGGTTTCCAAACACACCAGGTTTATCAAGCAACCCAAGCCCCCATCCCTGCTCCCAACACAGTCCGAAGACCAACCATTGCACGGATGCACTTAATCAGCAATTACAGCTTAACAAGGGAAAACGACTCCAAATAGTCTGTGATAGCCCCAAAGTGTAACAACATACACAACCAACAAACATAGGGAACATCGGCCCATTCTGCACAATCGAAGCCACTGGGGAAAACTTATGCAACCCATACTGGGGAAAGAAAATGCAGTCTCCCAACCTGTGCATGAGGGAAACTTGCACCAGACCCCAAATGTAAAGAAGACCACAACAATCACAACGTAAGGGAGACCACAACAATCACAACGTAAGGGAGACCACAACAACACAACGAATCTTGAGGAGAATGCAGGCAACCATAACTCATGGGAAGCACAACGGTCCCAATATCAACATCGAAATGACAAAAAATTACACGGCCATACCAGTCTGTAAGGAGATCATACAGCTGAAAATGTGAATGGCCCTTCACAGGAAAATCATGGATGAAAGAGCACGGCTCCCAGCTCACTGTGTGAGTCAAAACCAGGAAAAATCCTATGCGTGAGAATAATGAACATACAATGGTCCCTGTGTGAGGATGAACAGCTCTGCCTATGTGCGTGGATGAACAGACAACGGAAAGAATGCGTAGTAGTCATTCCTCTGCCCAACGTGAGGTTCAATTCGCTGGTGGAGTGTGCGTGTGGGCAAGGACTGACAGTCCTGCCACACTCCACTCCCAGCCATAACTGCCCCAACTACCAGCAACAGTTTTTAATGGTAGTGGTTGGATAAAACAAGGGAAGGTGACACATGGATTTTTCCCCCCATTGGCCAAGGTTTGACATTCCCCACCCTTATCCTTGTGAAAATCATGCCCCTTCTCAATTTAGTTTCCGTGAACGTAGCTGGTCGGGTTATTTAATTAAAGATGCATATTTACATGATGACAAAACTCAATATGTATGCCACATGCCCCGATATACCATTAGTGACAATTTAAATCCGAAACATGGCATAACCAATCAATGGTGGGGCCTTGGCCTTGAGCTCCACACCATGATCATTTACAATATATACGTCTAATGCAACGGGGTCAAAACCGGGGTGTTACATGATCTAATTGGGATTGTTTATCAGGGAGAATCCCTATTGTCGATACCTGGGAATTTTTCCAGGCATCAACACAAATATATATCAAATAATGCTTGAAAGGGGCTCTATTGTCAAGTTTAATGATGGTAATATATGTCAGAATACCACTACCATAAAAGTAAACTATGGAGCCATTAATAGAATAAACTTACATCCTTGATTTCTCCCTTATAAACTAGGGAAAATAATAGGTACAATGATTCTGGACACATGCGCAACAGTGCCTCAAATGGATATGATCTGAGGCATCCAAACATGCATCCTCCTAGAGATTTGCACCATTATCTATATGCACCTAACTTAACTTAGACCTAAGCTACAATGAGAAAACTATTCAATAAACTGAAACTAACACATGCACTTGCATGCACCATCTTTTACTTTAGAAATGCATGCAATCTTCTAGAATTGGAATATAAGGATAACCTTATGTTATTCAATCTATAGCCTGGGAATGCATGCATGTGACCTCACTAATCAAAGCCTAAAAATAAATAAGTGTCCCTTTCCTAGATAGATGCAACCTCATCTACCAACCATCATGCTGTACAAAGATCAATGTTGTCCAGATCTCCTGAGTGTCTCATGCTACTGTAGAAGTCTATCTGAGGTACTCTTTCTAACACTGTAGACATAGACTATTGATTCCATCTATGAGAGAACTAGTGAGGGGAAGTACCTAGACTCTAGAGTGAGTCAAAAGTAATTGAAGTGAAAACACAAGTTCTGATCTCCCAAGAATAATCAAAAGATACACTTCTCAAGAAGGATGGTTATTGTCATTGCAAAGGGAGGGACCTGGACTGTAGCGAAGGGAAGGAATTATTAATTGTTTTGTTAGCATCAAGAATAGGAAATGTGAATGGAATATGCATAACTATTATCAAAGGGAGCTAGAGAGGAAGAAGTATATTGAACTGGAGTCAAAACTAAGAGAGGCAAAAACATAAGTGCCTGCTCATAAGAATGATCAGAAGACACATGGCTTAAGAAGGAAGTTTATTGTTGTTGCAAAGGGAAGGAACTATACTGTAGAAGGGAAAGCATCATTACTATTTTGTTGGAATGGAGAATAGGTAATGTGCATGGAATATGCATACTTTCATTTGTATCTTCTATTAGAAACATAGACTTGTTAGAAGGCCTTATGAATGGCCGCTACCTCAAATGAGGACATTGGTGAGAGGACTATTGTGCTAACTCTTAAATGTAACTGTGGTTACCAAGAATATTTGAGAGGAAAGCAATGCATTTGAAGAGTATAATTTTTTGAAGCATGCAAGGAGGAGGTAGAGGGTCAACATTGATGAAATTTCCAAAAAAAGACTCAATTCTAGAGGTAAAACTATGTTGCAAAAAACTCCATTCCTTGCCTGGAAACTTTTTTTAAAAAGACCAGGACATGTTATCAGTTGTTTACTGGATATTTCTCAGCATGTAATGGTGCTTACTACCATTTTTTTTATGTTTGGAGGGTCATGGTAGGAACCAATGACAAATAATTAAAAAAAAAATGCTAAACCTGAAATAGACCCAATGTTTCGTTGAACATAGATATTTTAACCATAGAAGCAACCCTATTCTTTTGTTTTCTTCACTATTTTCTATGTGTTTTCATTGTGTGAGCAAGTTTTTGGAGCAATGAGGACTAAGGGCTGTGTGGGAAAATTTTGTGAGCATCATTTGTGAGTTGAGGTAGTAGGCAAAGGAATCTATGGCGACACTATGAGGAGGCCAAGTTTTTGTGTGGTAGCATATTTCATTTTGCTTTTCTATAATCTCAATTGTTGATTTTCTCAATCACCAATGGCTGCTTCTTAGTTCACCTGCAACATCTTCCAAGAAGGACACCTCAAGATCCTGAGACATTGTTGTAATAGAGGACTACCCCCTATGGAGGCTTATTATAAAGTTACAGGGATTTCAAGGAGAGTTCCAACAATGGAGGTGTAATTTACACATAATGGTTTGTCTTGGATCCTACAATCTCTTTAAAAAATAAGTTTTTCATAAATATGGACATAAGGTTGAGGGTTGTTTGGAAACTACAGACCTTGAAGAATTAAATAAATATAGAAGGGATCAAGAGCAAGTGGAAATGGCCAAGGAAGGGGGATAAGGAGAAGAGTACTTGAGCTCTATTACGTTTTACCCACTACACCAAACATTGGAAAGCCACGGATTGAAGAAGAGGCAAAAATTCTAGTCATTTGGAAAAAAAATTGGTCATCAATATGGCATGTTCCATTTGGATTGTTGTTACAAAAAGTAGATGATAGAAATCATCTATGTACCCATTGGACTTCACACAACATTCTGAATCATACTTTGGAAGAGCCTTAGGCTTTATTTGTTGAAGATAGAGCTACCAGCTAGGAAGGTGTGGTCATTTCATGATGAAGAAATTGAATCAAATGAAGTGAACTATAGGTAGATCCAAAGGGTTCGAGGAGCCACGATTTCACTCAACGATTTTCTTTTTTTCCTATCCATTGTGGATATCTTGAGCTTGGAAGAAAATGAAGGGTTTTCCTTCCTGCATTTATCTATTTCCTTAGGGATCCCCCTAGGCTAACCATAGTGTGACCATAGTTTTAGTAATATACAAATATAACCATCAAAATTGCACCACGAGGAGATGGAAGAGAACTCGACAAACAACTTCAATAGATTACAAAAGAGAAGAGTGAAATTTGTTCGAATTCTAGGAAATTTAAGGATTGGGGACATTGTAGAACTTATATACTTATGATTTTTTAGCGATTGATGAAGCATCTACATGCATTTAGTAGGTCCTATCTCCATGGAGTTCTAGATCCCATGCATTCATACAAAGTGGGCAAAAGATATTTGGAAGATGCTAGAAAATAGAATTAGCAAGTGGGCGGAAGAAAGGGACAAGCGTGCTAAAGGACAAGCAAGTTTTAGGCCTAAACATTCCATGGTGGACCATGGTATTACTTTAAGGCACATCATTGAAAAAGTGTGGGAGAAAAAAGGGGAATCCTTTTGTTGCTTTGTTGATTTCAAAAAAGATTTTGACACGGTTCCCAGGGATAAGCTATGGCAAAGAATGGAGGAACTTGGGGTTCCTATACATCTTAGAGCAACTATTCACAGGCTATATGAGGAGGTCAAAGTCAAAATCAGAACATCAATTGGTATCTCTGAAAGTTTCAGAAGCGATATTGGGGTCAAGCAAGGGTTCCCATTATCCCCTACCCTTTTTGTCTTATATATTGACAAACTTAAAGAGTGGTTAAACTTAGACAGCAGGATGGTGTCCTCACAGGAGAGTAAGTGATAAGGATTCTTTTATATGCAGATGACCTTATTTTGATTGCAAAGTCTGCTCTTGTCTTGCAAGAGAACTTGATTTCCCTTGAGCACTTTTGTAGAACAGTTGGGATGCAAGTAAATACTAGCAAGATGAAAGAGGTATTTTTCTCTAGCAAAAGAAAACATAAACAACATAAGTTCTATTTTGAAGACAATACCCTTGAAGTAGTGGAAGATTACAAGTACCTCAGAATCAACTTCAATAAAAGTTTGGGTTGGGAAGGCTGTAGGAAAAAAGGAACTATGGGAGGTTGGAAAGCGTTTTATGCTTTCCAAAATAGGTGCAGAGAGGCAGAGTTATGGGACTGGAAAACTATGCAAACGCTTTTTGGGCTCTTAGTGATCCTGGTTGTTCTCTATGGTTGTGAAGTTTGGGCCAGCAATACCTCTAACTTACAGTGGAAGCAAATAGAAAATATTCAAAAACACATGATCACAAGCAAGCTCAAAATTAAGAGTTCAGTTCCATACGAAATCATGCTAAGTGAAATGGGGGTGGCTTCTATTGAAGCAATCGCTATGGTGAGACTCATAAGATATCTAAAAAGAGTTGATCAAATGGAAGAAGGTAGATGGCCTAAGGTTGTCTTAAATGACATATTGTGCAAAAGAAAGAAGACTTGGATGTGGAAAAATATTAAATGGCTTAGCAAGTGGGATATGTGCTTGAGCACATGCCCTACAAATAGTAAAGAAATAAAGGCTTTTGTCATCAATAAGTTCCACAAGCGAACTTGGGATAAAGAGCTAGGGAGAAAGAGAAAGTATTATATTGAAGAGTTTAACCCCACCTACAATCAGCATCAAAAGGTGTACATAGGGGCCAATATACCTTGGAAAGCCAAAATTCTCATTTCTCAATTAAGAACTAATTCCCATCAACTCTGTTGTGAGACCGGGCCCTGGAAAAGGCAAAAATAAGCTTGGGCAGAAAGAGTGTGTATTTTTTGCACTGCTGGTAAGGTGGAGACAGATAAACAATTCATTTTAAAGTGTGAAGCCTTTAAGGACAATAGGGACAGGTACGCAAATGTCTTAGCGGATAAATCTTGGGATGATTTATTTAACAAGGGGACTATGGAAAAATTGGGGGTGCTCATCATCAAATTAAACAAACAAAGGATTGAATTGTAGAAAACAGCGTGTGAGTTGGTCTGTCCCATAAGCTATTCTTAGCCTTGCGGATGTTAAAATATTTCCTTCCTTCCTTCCTACAATGGGACCACCTTTGTTTTCTCTCATTTTTAACTCCTCCTGCATGAAGTAAGCATTAGCTGCTAGGTCGACTATTTGCTGGGAATTTTGGGCAATATGTAGAGAAATTGTTGAATCTGTGTCTATTTGTTGACACCAATCCAGTTGGAGCAAAAAAACGTGAGTTTGTTGACCATGTTTCTTTCATCCTACCTGTGCGTTCCCTCTTTGGTGACAGGAAACACTTTATGAGATCGATATATTTTATGGGGTTGGAATATTTTGTTTAGAAGATGAAGTGGATCAATCCCTCATAAAGGCTAAGCTAAATATTGTTGGTAAGTGGACACAATTCAAGTTCGCTTGGTGTCCTACTTTGTTATCTTTTGATGGACATGGTTTATCAAACAATTCTCATTTGAAGGGGCTACAGACCATGTGGCATTTTCACCAATCATTGATGTAGAAATTCCCCTTTGTTAGGGAAAGACTGAAGCATGGCTCTACATTGGAAATTTGTTATTTTTAATGACAATATGTATTCTTTTCTTGAGTGAATGCTTGTTGTAGGTGTCCCAATGCTTGGAGAAATTCAAGACTACAATATTTACACATATGGTCATCCTAGTTGTGAAACATAATGATATTAAACTTGAGCAATGCTTTCTAGACATTGATGGCCCTGAATTTGTTAAGGATGTTTTCATTCAGGAAATAAGGGAAGGGAAAAATCAATATGCAAGGGGTTATGGTGTTCTAAAGATTAATTATGTCGTGGTTACTAGATTCAAGGACACTTGTTTGATGGTTTATCTAGAGAAGGATCTCACCCATGCGCCTTAAATGAAGACACCCACCTCGAGTGACTCATGAAACCAATCATTGAATGCATGTAAGGAGGGCAGGGAAATATCTCATCTAGTTATGAAGAGTGGGTTGAGGACAATGTAATATTACTATGTTTTTCCTTGTCAAAAGTGATGTCACCCTGATTCCTCATCCTCCTAATTGGCATTGGGAATTCATACACGAAGGGAATTCTTACCATAATCAATTATACCGTTAGGTTGTCATACAAGAAGGAAATCATGTTGTTGCAAGAACAATTTTTCTCATGAACGAGCATAGTTATGGTATGTAAACTAGTGAACTATGGGTGTGAAATGAATGAGAGAATGAGTGGTATGAAGAGAGAGTGCATATACCCTATGTGGGTGTAGAAATATAATGAACTAGTGTTGACTAGGAAGGGTTAATTAAGCCCAACCATAAAAATATTAATATACAAGAATAATGATTACAAAGTGAGGTCGGCCATGGTTGTATGTGAAGATTACACTATCATTCCAACACCAACCCCATAGAGAATATTTGGGCTAAGATATGTCAAGGTGAACCAATTAATAGCCAAGAACCAAGACCTTGAGGATGACCAATGGATTTTGATATTTTATTCCTTGATATGATGTTGTGTATCCATTTTCTCTTTTAGAGTTTTATTTTAATTGTAATTTTCCATTGTCAGAGTAACACAATTAAAAATGACCAATTGTTATCTGGTCATTTTTTATTTAGTTCTTATCCCATGACCAAATTGGTCATTTATCTTGGTCATTTTTAGTTTAGTTCTTATCCCGTGACCAAATTGGTCATTTTTAGTTAACTCACTTAAAATTTCTGAATTTTGGTCATTTATCCCTTGAAAAAACTGTGGTGACCAAATTTTTAGGTCGCCTGGTCACTTATCTCTCATTTTGTACTTTTGTGTACACATACTCTTGCATAGTGAGGAAATTTTCTTCTCAAACTAAACCCCAAAGGTTTACTGGGGTCCCTCTCCGTGAAATTCCATTAAGAAAGTATATATCATCTACCATGATCTCTAAAATTTCTCCCTTGATGATGAACAAACCCTAGTTAGGATCTTAATAGTGGATCAAAACATGCAAGAATCCCTTTTGAGCCCTCATGTAGGAGACTTAGAAATAATTAAGCAATCTGCATCGAAGAAGAACATTTAGAGTCAAAGGATCTCCCAAAGCACCATGGTTTAAAATTTTGTTCTCTCTCTCCCAAAGCACCATGGATTTTTAGCCAATGTGCAAATTTTACTTCATTATACTTTGAATTCACACTTTTTGTTCTAAACATATATGAGCATTCACACCCTTTGAATTGGACAAGTGTGAATACATAGGTAATTCATGCTCTGTAAGATCATGGGGCACAAATGAATAGCCTTGAAGTTAGAGTGAGGATAAAAGATAAAAAAATTGGGTTAAATGCTATTAAAATTAGATGAAAGTGAAGGGTAACACAAGAGGAAACTACTTGGAACTGACATAAAATTAATTGGTGGCCAGATGAGTGCAAAGTCATAAATTGAAAAACTAGGGAACTAAAGCTCCAAAAGGGTAAAAAGAAAGGAGAAAATGAATTGTAATTTATTTTTCCCATATTATTTTTTATATCAAATTTTCAGGCACTTTCATATGGTTTTGGCCCTAATTTTGTAATTATGAACTAATACTAATGCCATTTTGCTTGGTTTTTGACTAATTTTTACATGAGAATGAGAACTGAAGGTCATTTTTCCTAATTTGCAATATGTCTAATAGGCATGTGTTCTAAAACTGGAATATAGGGTAGGCCATTTCCTTAATGCATGATTTATGTCAGCCTTGCCATCATTTTCATCCCTCGAGATCACAACACAAGGAGTTGTGACATTAGCTCTTTGTTCTCAGAAAATTTGTAACTTTCCATGTTAGAGCTTACCAGATCATGAGTACCTTAGTTAGAATCCCTATTATCTTCTGGTTCCCATGCCAGAGTTTGTGATAGGATTGAGAGTCCCTAATTAGACTCTCCATGTCATTGAGATGAAGCCTCATGACCTTCTCTAAATATTATTCTTTCCATCACCTAGGGGGACTCTCAATTTTTTTCATTTTGTGTTATTACATTTGCATACAACTTCTTGTGCTTTTGAGGCTAATGCCCATTGTAGTTTTCCATTATTCTCCTACCATCAATTCATTCTCCTAAGACCGCTAACCTTTGTTACTTAATGTAGTCACATCTTGCTACCTTGATCGAGGAAGACATTATTCAAGAGCGTCCACATCCTGTACATCCTTTTTTTTCATAGATATGTTCCGTTCTCTTGGAAAGTAGTTTCCCACCATGTGGTGCTCATCTTAGCCAATGCACTATATCATTATTTTATTCTTTTTCAAGCTCTATAATACAAAAAGACACTAAAAATAAAATATCATTAAAATAAAGAGGGATGAAAGATATCAAATGTTTGTTATTCTATGGAAGCAAGTCAAGTTATCCTTGAAAATAACACATTAGAGGAAATTTGAGGTCTAAAATGGGACTCCTAAGGAAAATAATAAAATAATAGTTAAAATAATAAAATAATAGTTATTAATTTTGGAGGAAGAATGAAAAAAAACTATTTTTGTTCATATTTTCAACATATCTCCCTGTGTTTTTACTCAAATTCCAAGTGGGAGAGCTCCATGGATGCGGAATTTAATTTCGCATCCAACGAGTACCCATAATGCATACTTTTGACAGACCCCGCTACCCCAAAACCAAGAAACATCATCATCACGTTTTTTCAGGTATTTCTTATTTTTGGGGTAGTAAGGTCCATCAAAAGCATGCAGTGTGGGTATTCGTTGGATGCAGAATTAAATTACGCATCCAACAAGCTCTCCCAATTGAAATTTGAGTAAAAACATAGGGAGATATGTCAAAAATATGAACCAAAAAAGAAGTTTTCTTTTATGACAAATATTTCAATTCAACCATTATGGTTGACTCATTTGATTGAAATTCTATTGGTTCTTAAAATCCAACTCACAAAATTTATTGTCGGCGCGTTTTCTTATAAGGCCCATTTTAGACCCCAAATTTCCTCTAATGCCAATATTGAGTCTCAACAACATGGGTTCCAATTTATGGCCTCAAGACTTAAACCATGATCTCAGAGTTGTTACTAATCCGGTTGGTTACTCTTCCAATCAAATGGAGAAGCTCTTAATGTCTTGGATCTATATCGTTGGTCCCTTTGTGTTAAAATATGCTCGAGTCACTATTGTGTTGTGATCACTATTCAAGGGAATAACATGTGGCAACCATTCTGTAGTTTCCTTGACCTCATGTGTCAACCATTCCATGTTGTTAGTTTGTTCTCAACATGTATCATTGAAATCAATATTCAAACTCATTCTTGTGTGGAAGGTTTCCATTGACTTCTCATAGGTAGGTTGTGTCTAATTCAAGACATCTCATTGTCTATGAGGAATTAACTTAGAGTCACAACACCTTGGTCCTATTTACATCATTGACATGTAACACACTGAACATACGAAAATCCATCATTGGTCACCGATTTAGTGGTTTCCCATGATGTTCAGTGTCAAGAAATATATTCACATTTTGGAATTTGTGATATACCTTGGATTCCATTTGCATCATTGGTGTAATTCCTCTCCCCTGTCAATGAAATTCATTAACAATTGTTTCTTAGAGGGTCTCTTCTGTGTGTTATTTACATCTAGTGTGTGCAGGAGGCATACTTGGTGGTCCATTCTATAAAAAAAATTCTGAGTCCATGATATTTTCTCATGTTGGATGATGGGGGATGCCTTAATGCCTCCCTTCCAACTAGTCTCTTTCCATCGACTTCAACCCATCATGCTTTGGGAATGAGATCTAGAGTATTAGAATTACCTTGGGGCTTGCACTCATCAGTGGGACCAGGTTCTCTTGCTATTGGGTAGTGGGAATACATTAATGTATCCTAGTAGATAGACTCTACAAATGTTTGAATCCAAGACATTTATTCACACTTGCTAGAATTTACTAAGTACCTTGGCACCCATTATCATCATCGATGGGTTTCCTCGTGTTTTTTAATGGTATACGTCAATCACCAATAATCAAATGATATCCTCCATGTTCAACTTTATATCATCTATTCACATGGGTAGGATTTGTACCTCTCAACATTTTGGATGGAATACCTTGGGCCAACAGTAGCATCCTCACATTTTTCTATTTCTTGAGTTGTGCAAGATTGTACCACACCTCATATGACATTGGTACCATTGGGAGAACCGTTACTTAACTCAGTTTCATATTGTTCTCTTGATGCATGTTGAGACATACTATTTGTCGCTATGATCTTCAAATTGACATAGATCCACTGTGTATATATTCGTGGCTATGATATCCTGATTAGAGTGGATCGTCTGCGTATCATATTTGTGGCCATGATCCACCTATATATATAAACATGGATCCACTATGTATTATTTTGTGGCCATGATCACTACATCATTTATATATGTCATGGATATGAAGTGTATTCAATTTGGAAGCCATGTTCGTGCATTTTGAGCATGGATATGTCAATCTTAGGGAAAAAAATGTCTAACACCTATCTCTCTGTTGTAGGTACTTTGGAAGAACTAAGAGTATTGGAATCTCGATGTAGTTTACTATACATCCAATACCACCACTTATTATAATGTATTTTAGTCATCAGGTTTCCTTCTGCCCTCACACATTAGGGGGTTTTTGTTATAGTTCAAATCGACACTTATATGCCCCTACTGATAGTTCAAAAGACAACACTCAAAGTGTCACTGTCCTCTCACAAAAAAGACACTTATAGATGGAAAATCCCATGATTTGACCCTCATTCATGGCCCTGATCATTGAAAGTGAGACATCATCGCCATCTCATCCCATTTTGAGAGTTGTAACAACAAAAATGGGAAATTCATGTGTTACAAACTAGCAAGGTGTGAATTATTTGCATACTGCTCTTGACAAAAGTGTGAATGAATTAAAAACTTCCAATTCACACCTTGCACATTGGAAATGTGCAAATCATTTGCATGTTTCCTTTGGATAAAGTGAAATTTCCCTATAATTTCATAAAAGACATACACAAATTCAAAATAAAAGAGTCATGGAAGTTTTACAAATCATTTTTCTTGGTTGCAATTCCTTGAGCCACCTGATAGCAATTTCCAACTATTTTCTCCAACACAAAAAGGAAATAAAATGGACTAAGGGGAGACACCCATGATACCAAATAAATTCTAAAGGAATAAATCACCATCAAATCCATCCTTCCCATCCATTAGTAAGCCCTGTTGCTGACCCTTATATCCCAAAATATTTGAAGTTGTTTCCCTCAAGTAACTTCATATCTCATATATATATAGTGGATGGGAGTGGGATTGTCAGAGTACATGAGCAGAGAGACCGAATTATTTAGGTTCGATAAGGTGTCAAACACTAAGAAGGTATATCTCATACTTATTTCATTGTCATAATTGAGATTCAACATCTTTCCCTCCCCCAATAATGTGTCTTTATGATTATTGTTGTTTGGCGTAAATAATATTTTGTCATTTATATTGAAATTGATTAGATAGTTTTTTTGTTTGCTTGAATCTCCCTCACTTGTAGGAGTGGCATGTCATCTAAGAAACCATGACCCAGAGGCATATAAGCCATCAAAATCACCAATGGATTGCACCTGTCCTGGACTACACCAACCTCAAGTTGGATGGATTTTGGGTGTCACCTCCCAACTAAGTCACCCCTAAGGGGAATTCAACTCAGGTCGCCTTGTAGATGAGACCCACACCTTAACCGAGTGAGAAAGTAAGAATGGACTAAATTGATTATATAGTTAATTTTATTATCGTATTTCAATTCATTTACATTCTTTGCTACGTCAATTTGGCATGAGGAAGGTTGGCTTTGTTGTTTTTGTAGGGTGACATTGGGAGAAAAGAAGTAGATATGGAAAGAGATAAAGGAGTAGCTTGGATCAACCATCGAAAAAGGTGCACGCACCTTTCCCTAATCTCTCCTTTAGTTTAGATTTGCTTATTAATGTTTCTGTGTTGGTCTTGTATATGGATAAGAGTCTAATCTTCTTGTAAACAAAGTGATTTAGCTCAATCTCACACTAATATGTACATTCGCCCTAGTCATAAGATTAAATTTCAAACAATACTCATATGAACCAAAGTGCTTCCACTACACCTTTACCTGTCTAATGGCTTAATTTCAAAGCATAATCTCCTTCCTGCTTAGAATGTGCATATGCTCCACTTGGAACTCTCCCTTGGGTTCCACCTAAATCACATTCCAATCAATAATATGATTATGGTCATGCATATACTTTTTAAGCAATAAGAAATGGGAAACATTATGAGCTTTCATATGTACAGGCAATGCTATCCTATATGCAACTGGTCCTATCCTACCAAAGAATTCAAAATGACCACAATATCTTGGTGCCAACTTGGCACAATCTCCAAGATTTAGAGAGCTCTTCTTTAGCTTCACTCTCAAATAAACATGGTATCTGACCCTAAATTCTCTATGAATTATTTTTAGATTTGCATAGCTCTTTTTCCCGTCCAATGCCTCTTTCAAATTCTTCCTGATTTTAACTATTTACTGTTCCATTTGTTTGAGCATTTATGGTCCAAGCACCACCCAATTCACCGAGTTTTCCCAATTTATTGGAGTCCTGGATTTCTTTCCATACATGGCTTCAGATGGACTCATTCTCAACTAGATTTAAGTAATCCTCTCACTTGAATGGCTTACACATCACATACATTGTTAACATATCTTACATCACTTGGTTTACCCTCTCTTTCTGATCATCTGTTGAGGATGGTTTGTTGTACCAAAATTGAGCTAAATTCTTAAATCTTCGAACAATCCTCTTTAGAAATTCAATGTGAATTTCATATCCCTGTCTAAAATTATTGCTTTAGGCAATCCACGTAACTTGAATATTTCTTCAATGATTTTTTTTCAATGTTAGCAGTCTTATGTGTGGATTGACTTGTATAAAATGAGTTGATTTGGTCAACTTGTCTACCCCCACCATGATCGAGTCATGTTGCTTTGCTTTCATTGCTAGTCCCATAATAAAATCCATAGATATTTCTTCCCACTTCCACTCAGGGATGGGTAGTGTTTGTAGTAATCACGTTGGGTGTTGGTGTCAACCTTAACAACTTGTTGGCATTTATGACATCTAGCTATGTTATGCACTTTATCCTTCTTCATTAATAGAAAAAAATATTGCTTTCTTGGTGTTGTAACAATATTCCGATAACCTGTGTGACTGAAGTAAGGCATCTGATGTATTTTATTACTAGCTTCTTTAATTCAACATTATCTATAATAAAATATTATACAACTTGATAAGAAATCTCGCGAGTTCTCATTTTTTATAAGTTGCATTTAGTGGCATATTTTATAAGTTGCACCCTTTTGGTTTTAGGTTTAAAATTACAAATTTTTAGAAACCTTGTCGATGTTGATGCAATCAAAACCCTAAATAAACCCTTGAATAAAAAAGTGGTGCTAGCAGTAGCACCTTTTTTTAGAGCTAAAATTCCATTTTTTTAAAACCTCGACCAGTGTTTGTGCTATCAAAACTCAAAATTAAGCCTTGAATCGAAAAGTAATGCTATCCGTGACACCCCTTTCTTCTATAAGCTTATAATTGCATTCATTCTGAGGCCATGCATGGTGTAAACTTTTTTTTTCTTTTAAATGACTTTTAAAAATATCCAATTTTAATAAAAAATATAATTTTCTTAAAAAAAATTAGATGGTGTGGAAAAAAAGAAAAAAGAAGAATACATTTAAAAAAATTAAATTGTGAATTTTTTTTAAAATAAATTTGAAATATACAAAATGAAAAAAAATACATAAATATGAAAAAAAAAAAAAGAGAAGTGAAAAAAATTAAAAATAAATATTGCCCTGCACGGGTGTGGCTCATTGGTGATTTGCTTGATATGAAGTCACATGTTGTAAACAGAGGTTATGAGTTCAAATAATACTTGGACTTACCTGCGTCTCATGCTTGCAAGTAATGGTGGGGCACCTAGGTTTTATAGTGGTAACGGGACTGGATCCCTTGACCCTGTGTGACGCAAGTACCAACCATTCCACAATTGTCGATTTCCCTATTATATAAAAAAATTAAAAATAAATATTAAAATAAAATAAAAAACTAAAAATTAAACATAAAATTTAAAAATATAAAAAAAAATTCAAAAAAACAAAAAAAAACCCAAAAAAAATCTAATAAAAAGAAACTTAAGAAAACAAATAAAAATTACATTAAAAAAAACAAATAAAGAACAATTAAAAAAATAAAATAAAATATAAGAACAAAATACATTAAAAAATAACTAAATTAAAAAAAAAAACTTAAATAAAAATATGATTAAAAATAAATTAAATTAAAAACAAAAAAAAATTATAATTAAAAATTATTTTTTTCTTTAAAAAAACAAAAAACAAATAAAAATATAATTAAAACAAGTGGAATAAGCAGCAAAGTTGTTTAGTACCTGCCTCCTAAGAAGAGATTGAAAATATATAGCAATAGGATAATTTTGCTATAAAAATATATGATAAGACAAATATAATTACAATTTGAAAGAAATAAAAACAAAAATGAATTAAAAAATGTCCATTTAAATACGATATAGGTTATTGCAATGTAGCATAAAACAAGCATATTCAAGCTTCCTTACATACTTCTAGTAATATTCTTGACTTATGTTATAAAAATATGCAAGTTTTTTATAGACTAGCATAAATAGGAAATGAAAAATAATAGCTTATAAGACTATAAATTAGTATCATTGTTGTGAGAATAGTTTATTTGTATTTTATTATAAATTTATAATGTTATACAAATATGCAAGTTTTTTTAAGCAATTTGAACTTATTGTAGGTAGCTATTGAATTAATGTTGAAATGTGAATTTAATATTAATTAAAATAATTTATAAACATAAAAGACTAGTATGGTGGAAGAGTTTATATGTATATATATATGACTTAATTCATAATGATGAAAAAATTTGATTGAAAATAGTTTTGAATGACTATTTTATTTTTTCCTTACATTAAAGGTGATTAAAATAAATATAAAAAATAAAATTTTAAGGCTAACCAAAGATCACAAATAACAACCAATTATAATAAGGTAATGTAGAATGTAGAATATTGTGCCATTGATCTTTACATCGTCAATACAAAGTAATATCAAAATATTTCGATGGATCTACCAGCGTTATTATTTGAGGAATTCGGTCGTAACGTTTACTTATATTCTTTCAATTTTGTCACAATACCAACAGGCTATATCATCTTGTTAATTGAAGGGCTATCTAACCAAAACGACAAGGTCTATACGTTTCAGGATATTTCGTGAGAAAATAAATCTATATTAATAGAACCTGGTCAACATGATATTTACTCTTAAACTTTGGTGATAACGAGTTTAACACATTTGACAATTGCAAAAAACATGTTTTTGGGGTGCAAATAACATTTTTACGATTTCACCTTTCAACATTTTTCTGTGATTCTAGTTCATATTTTTCCACCCAAATTCTACACAAAACTTACAGGGTTGAAAATCTGTGTCTTCTTTTGAGGGAATGAGCTCTTCCAGGGATGGCATGACTGTGAATCGTAACTGATGGAATTAGCAGACGTTGATCTGGTTCTCCCAGAGATATTGAAACAGTGACAACTTTATGGAATTGTGTTTAATTATGAATTATGATTGACAAAGTCTCCTGCGGCCCCACACTAGGACAAGCGATCCATGCAAATTTTTGGCTGGGAAGAGAGCTCCAGAGAATCACCTACTAATTTGCTTGGCTTGCAGAGGAATTTCTGTCGCGCTAATTCTGCTCTGCTCACCGGTCGACGGTGATGCTTGGTTTTCTGTTCCTTTCCTTTGCATTGTACGCAAAACTGTGATAAGATTTAGTTTCGTCGCAATGCGGACCTAACGACCACTACTTCCCAAGTATTGTGGACTTCGTGGTTACAGTAAGTTGATGTGCAATCTGCGTTTGTCCTGGCGTTCCTACGTCTTGTTCTTGTGCACAATTGTCCTCTGCCATTCATATCGAGGCCAGCAACTCTTACTAACCCAATTGGAAATCTTAGCTCTTGATTGCCAAAGAAAAGGATACAGGTTTTATCTTCTAATAGTTTAGATAGAATTAAGGGCAGGTCACAGTTCACGGCTACTAGATCTGCTTTTCATATACATTATACACTGGTTTTCTTCAAACACAAAACTAATATGCCTCACATACATTACACAATGTTACCAGGGAGATAGGTTAAGACAAATGAATCCAATTGGCGACGCTCAGAATTCCATTGTTAACCACGAATAGCGTGTAGTATCCTGGCGGTGCTGCAACAGAGCTTGGAGGTGCTGTAACTATAGAAATATATATTCCTCTTACTCTCTTTGGGCTCGTTGATGTGAGTATGAGCAGTCTCTGATTCATGGAAAATGAAAGCGTTGTGAAGGATGGAGCGTAAATGTTGAACTGGATATTGTTGGGAACATAACTTGAAACAGAGAACTTAACGGTGAATCTTGTACCATAGCTCATAGAATCGGTAGATAGAGAAACGATGTTAGGCCTCAAAGTACTGTAGGATTCGTCCAAATAATAAGGACTATATGCTTCCAGACGAAGCTCGGTTGGAAACGTGACTCCAGAAAAAACGTAACCAACGTGGGGGTGGGAGCCTCCAACAAAAATCCTCCCATCAGGAAATACATTTGCAGTCGAATGATACAATCTCGGAATGGTGGAGGCTGCCAGTACTGTAAATCGTTGCCCTGCCATTGCATTAGGTCTGTATAAATATGAAGCAAGAGCTGGATTCCCTGCAATCTCCCAACCTACCGTCCCTCTCTTGGAACCATTGATTATCACAACTTCACCGTTAGGAAGGTTGAGCATATCTCCCATAACCCTGGGCGCAGGCATATTCTCCATAGCCCAAACAGGGTTGGGATCTGTAATAAGAATTCTTCCACAGCTTTGAAGTGCGGTTAGGAAATTCCCAGCCTTTGCTGAGGTGAAAGCGCTGTTAGGAGCACCACCACAGATGAGAATTTCTATTTTTTGAAATCCATCAGATGCCAACAGTGGCAGCATAGCAGATGAACCGGAGGCGGGGTAATTTCTGGCTCCACCTGGCATCCTGGGAAAGGTCTTTACAACCTTATTTGTTTTGTAATCAAATAAGATGGAATCTTTGTTGGCAAAGATGAAGAGATTTCCATCGGAGCATTGGCGATCGACTGCTGGTAGGCGCCACGGTCCACATGGTAGCGGCAGCAACAGCAGCAGGTGGCATGAGCCAGATGGCAATGGCATATAATTTTTATTTTTTTAATTTTATTATTATGACATCATCTTGCCACATGTCAACTCAAATCCAGATACCAAATTCCAAAGCTGACATCATCTTCTATCCACCAATCAGCTGTTTACAAAAATAACTTTTTAACAAAATTAAAAAAAATATTTTACAAATCCCTAAGTGATACTTTGCAAAACAGGTTTTGATTTTTTAAAACTGCCTCAAAAGACACCAAGTCAAAGGAGTTTGACTTGTGATCGATTACAATATACCTGCTTGAGGCAGGTATAAAAAACATATAAAAAACAATTAAAAAAATATATATAAGAAAAATATAACTAAATTAAAAAAAATAACTTAAATAAAAATATGATAAAAAATAAATTAAATTAAAAAAATATTGAAAAACAATTATAAAATTAAAAAAAAATTATAAAAATAAAACGGGGTTTTTTTGGTCCATCTTATCTTAATTCATGTATAGCTCCTTTACATCCATGGTGACGGGGCCTAGTGTTCTTAACCATTAAACACCCCAATGTGACAACCACCTTCAAAATAAAAAACCTTACTTATCCACTCACCCAACCACACCCTTTGATCACACATTCCCTCCTCGCCTCCCTCCCCTACCCCTTCCCCACAACCCCCTTCCTCACCTCCATTCTCTCCCCCTACCATGCACATTCCCTCCCACTCCCTGCCCCCTCACCTCCCCCACTACCCCACCCATTCCCTCCTTCTCCTACTCCCCCACGCCTATGTACATTACCATTCCGTGCCCCTTCCCCTCCCCTCTGCGTGGCACAGTCTCCCCTCTCCCCTCCACCCCCGCTACCCTTACATTCCCCCCCACAACCAGCATCTTGATTTTGGAATTGAGACTTAGGTTGTGGGTGGGGCATGATGGGGAATCGAGACACAGGTTGTGGGGGGAGCGTGTGAGGGTGACGAGTGTGGAAGGGAGATGGTAGAGTGAGTCGCATGGAGAGGAGGGGAGGTGGAGGGAGAGGTTTCAATTGACACTCATCCTATTGGGGGGAACATGAGGATGGTTGGGGTGGAGGGGAGGGGGAAGAGAGGGCCATGCAGAGGGGAGGGGGAACAGAGAGCCACACAGAGGGGAGGGAGGTGATGGGGCGGGGCATGGAGGAGGGACGGGGGAGGTGATGGGAGGGAGTTGGCAGTTGGGAGGGCATGACCTGGGTTAGGTTAGGCATGGGTGGGTGGGCTAGGTTAGGTTTTATATTTTTTATTGTTTAATATTTTTATTTTTATTTGTTTTTATAAAATGTTTTTTTAATTATTTTTTAAAATGTATTTTAATATTTTTTTAGTTTTTCAATTATTTTTAGTTTTATTTATTTTTAAATTGTTTTAAATTTTTCTTATTTGTATTTTTTTAAATAGTTTTTGTTAGGTGCTCAATAGGGAAAATAGGCATAAATCCAACCAAGAGAAAAAGATAGGCGTCAAAGCACCATTTTCTCAATAACGAATGTACAATATATACATGAGAATGACCCTGGTTTCATCTTCCAAGTGGTCTCTTGGAGTTATATTGACTTTTCACTAACCCTGACGAATTAGGTTCCAACAACCCCCCTTAATTCGAAGGGTGTATATGAGTCAAGAAAATAGAACTAAATAACTGAAGTGGACAACTAACAAATGCTAAAAATTTCCAACTTAACAATTTGACTTTGTCAAACAAGTTAATAGAAGCTGACTTCTCCTTCTAAATACAACTACTCTCTGAAGTGGTGTTTTTGAATGACCACAAACCAAAACTGTAACAACCCAAAAATACTAATAAATTAAATAGAAATAATAATATAGGAAAACTAAATTAAATATTAAAATAAATAAATAAATAAAAGAAAAGAAAACACTTATCGCCATGAATATGATAACTATGACTAATAATATTAAATAACAAATAAATAAATAAAATAAAAATAAAATTCTAAATAAACTAATAAAATATACTAGAATCATATCCCAAAGAATATGAGAAAAACCCTATAAAAAGAGGAGGTTTGGATGGCAAAGGGGTACTCATTCATTCTTGTGAGCTTTGAAGGAAAAATAGGTCTAATTGTGGTTATGGAAGGGAAGAGAACAAAAGTTGGCAAGGATTTATTGGTTGGGGGATCGAGGGATCTAAGTTTCTCAACTGAGGGGGAGACACTGAAGGGCTCGTTGGGTGGAGGGTCATCCCCCACATGTGGGTTTTCCTCATCTCTTATGGAATTTAAGAGGTACATTCTTACTATCACTCTTGAGATTCAGGTATGTCTTCTCCTTAGTTATTGTTTAGATCCACACAATTTTTAGATCTGAGTTATTTTTAGATTTACACAATTTTTTCATAGCAATGAGAAGATCTTAAGTTAATTGTAAGTGAGTAATTGTTTTCTAAATAATTGTGTGTTTAAGGCCTATAGAGA